>LOEQ01004127.1:66555-78866 GCA_001685075.1 Bramus lutescens | reverse complement strand
GAGCACTGTGGCCAGGAATTTAAGCCGCTGAGTGCAAATATAGCTGAGTGTGCTGCCCGTATTTTCTGACGTACTTACTAACTTTGATTTTCATGACAAAACACAGGCACACATTCGGCTGCGTGGAGTTTACCTAGGAAAAATGTCTTGTGTTTTGCTCCTACACATGCACGGGTTGTCAGCTGAGCACTCGTGGAATTCTGTTCCCTGCTTGCAGATCACCAGGCTTGGTGGTTGAACCCTCACCTACCAATGCAGCCACCATGCCTGGCACAGGATAATGTACTGCTCAGCAAATCTGAGCTCTTTGGCTTCTAGGTGCAGGAACTTAACCACTTCTTGTGTGCTATACTCTGAGTTTGGTTATTTAGATAGAGGGACTGTGTTAAATGGGGGCACTAGGTATTTCAAATAACCTAATTTTCCTCTTTAAACCTTTGAAAATTTAAAAATTCCTCTTTAAATATTTTTTTTAATTTTTAAATGAGAGTTGAAATCCTCAGTTCATAAATGCAAGCTTGGGAAGCTTGATCGTGGGCACACAACCAGGAAGTCACTTGGTTAGAATTTTAAACCATACTTACTCTCAGAAAATTGAGAAACAAAACACATTGTGACTAAACCAGGTGGTAGATGATTCCTTGGGTGTCCCAAGGTTGTTATTTTCCGTTGGCTCCTGCAGTGTGCTAGGGCATTCTGACCCCCACAGGCATCTTTGGAGAAAGGACACTGGGCTGCTTTTCACATCCCACACATTCCCCCAGAGAAGAAGTAGAATCCACATTCCCTGAAAAAGTTTTATAAAAATGTGCTCTATTCAAGAACATGCTCATAAGCCTGGCGGCGGTAGTGCACATCTTTAATCCCAGTACTGGGGAGGTGGAGGCACTCAGATCTCTGTGAGTTCGAGGCCAACCTGGTGTACAGGATCTAGTTCCAGTACTGGCTTCAAAGCTACAGAGAAACCCTGTATTGAAAAACCAAAGGGAAAAAAAAGAACATGCTTATAAATTAAATAAATATTAGGATGAAAATAAAATGCGTAGAAACTACCAGGGCATTCACAAGTCTCTTGATTTGTTAGACAGTGAAGCTGAAGATGGCTCTGTGTCATCTTGACTATTCCAGCACCTAGTCGATGTCAGAAAGAACTTTGTGGGTCATGCCCCCATCCCTTATTTCTCAAACAGCCCATATTTTTTTCTCTTAAAAATGTGTACCTTCTCGTGTGACTCCCACCATGTTGGTCCAAGATGGAGGAATCTCTCGAATCCCGTGGTCCCTATGCACACAAAGGCCATTGCAGTAGAAGATATCCACAGAAGGAGGCTTGTCCTCACAGGCAGAAATAAGTGGGGCTGTTCACACTTCAAACGGCCCCTTCTTAGATGTGAGGGCATCGACTTTGTCTTATTTTGTCCTGTTTGACAGTTATCTCTTGGAGGTTTGCTCTTGTCTGAAGAGGAAACAGAGGGGGTGTTGATCTGTGGGAGAGGGAAGGCGGAGGCAGAGCTAGGAGGAGTACAGGGAGAGGAAACTGGAGTTAGGGTGTATTGGATGGGAATCGATTTTCAACTAAGAGAATGGGAATCATGTGGGCAGTACCATGTTCTCTGAGACTGCATCAGAGCAGCTGGGGCAGGGGTTGAGGAGGGGCCAGTGTCCAGCTCCATTAGGGCCCAAGTTGGAGTGTACAGCAGTGTGCCTCAGTTCTGCTGGTAGAAAAGAAACCATTAATCACAGATCTGCACTGAGAATGTCCAACAACAAGCAGCCATAATAGAGTTTTCGGTGAACGTGGAGCTCATGTTGAAAAGACTCTGCAAAGGAAGGCATAGAGCAAATGGATAAAAAGAGAGGGCTAATAACACATGGTGGTTATGAGGGACATAGCAGCCATGTTGCTTAACATAGATCATGTGACAGGGTTGGAATGTCTGCACCAACTCTGAATTTGCTTTCCTTTGTTGATAATACTGAAATTACAATGCCTTTCAAGGAAATACCAATGTTTGTCAATTTACTTTAAATAAAAAAATATCGGGTATTTTTGATAAGTAGACTGGATAAAACACTAATACAAATTTTGATTACCTCAAAACTCACAGCATGAAGCTGCTTAAAAGGGTATTTCTAGCCCTCCATGCAAAAAAAATGTGTTGTCTACATTAATACTAAACATTATCTCCATATTCTCACTGAACAAAAATACTGATTTAATTTACTTCTCATAGAATCAAAATTTTGCATTGGTCTATACATATTTGTTTATCATCTACTATATTTTAGATATTTTCTACAGTTAAGATGTACATTAGAAACCAATAGCATTAACACAATCCCGTAATCATGGCGTTTTATGTCAGTAAAGGGAAGATGTCCCAGAGAAGATGTAGGGGAGAGTCAGCCAGCTGTTGACATTTGATGTTGAATGTTATTTCTCAGACGCTGCTTTAGAATGCCAATACAAGACACAGTCCTCACATGAAAGGAATAGGGAATGTTTGTTCAGACTCAAACATGAGTGTCCATGGCCCAGAAACACGAATCTTGCTTATCCCAAACTCAGAGCATGGAGGCAACTATGTAAGATTTTTACAGAAGAAGGAACATTACAAATGAGGACATTCACAAATAATATTCTTAGCAGCATCAGACAGACATGGTATAGCAAAAATAAAGAAGGTTACTGTAGGTCTCTGGTGCCAGCTGGACAGCAGAAAAATCTAGAAAGTGATATGCTAGGAATGTGTGCTATAGGTTTTTCCTGATAGATGATAGGATGTTAGGTGAGACACAGGTCATTAAAGATTGCCCAGATTTAGAGTCTAGATATATAACACTAAAACTCTCCATGATCACAAGCAAACTTCTTCCTTTTTATGGTTTTTATTGAGCTATCCGCTTTTCCCCACTTCTCTCCCTTCCTTCCCCTGCCCTTCTACCGTCTCTCATGCCCCCTATGCTCCCAATTTGCTCAGGAGATCTTGTCTTTTTTCCACTTCTAAGTAGATCCATATATGTCTCTTTTAGGGTCCTCTCTGTTGTCTAGACTTTCTGGGGTTGTGGACTGTAAGCTGGTTTTCCTTGTTTTATGTCTAGAAGCCACTTATGAGTGCACACATATTGTATTTGTCTTTCTGGGTCTGGGTTACCTCACTCGGTATGTTTTTTTTCTAGATGCATCTATTTGCCTGTACATTTCAAAATGTCACTATTTTTTATGCTCAGTAGTATTCCATTGTGCAAATGTACCACATATTCTTTATCCATTTGTGGTTGATGGACATCTAGATTGTTTCCAGATTCTTGCTATTATGAATAATGCTGATATGAACATAGTTGAGCACATGTCCTTGTGGTATAAATGAGTATCCTTTGGGTATATACCCAAAAGTGATGTTGCTGGGTCTTGAGGAAGGTTGTTTCCTGATTTTCTGAGAAACAGCCATACTGGCTTCCAAAGCAGCTATAGACGTTTGCACTCCCACCAACAATGGGGGAATGCTCCCTTCACCCCACATCCTCTCCAGCATAAGCTGTCATCAGTGTTTTTGAACTTGACCATTCTGACAGGTGTAAGATGGAATCCCAGAGTTGTTTTACCAGGTTGTTCACTTTCTCCATATCTATTCAATATAGTTCTTGAAGTCATAGCTAGAGTAATCAAGCAACAAAAGGAGATCAAGGGGATATAAATTGCAAAAGAAGTCAAACTTTCACTATTTGCTGATGATATAATAGTGTACATAAGCAACCCCAAAAATTCAACCAGGGAACTCCTACAACTCATAAACACCTTCAATAATGTAGCAGGATACAAGATTAACTCAAAAAAAATCAGCAATCCTCCTTTATACAAATGATTAAGAGGCTGAGAAAGAAATCAGAGAAACATCATCCTTCAAAATAGCCACAAAGACCATAAAATATCTTGGGGCAACACTAACCAAGCAAGTGAAAGACCTGTATGACAAGAACTTTAATTCTCTGAAGAAAGAAATTGAAGAACACACCAGAAAGTGGAAAAATCTCCCATGCTCATGGGTAGGTAGAATTAACATAGTAAAAATGGCAATCATACAAAGCAAATTTCTAATCAATCAAACTGTGGGCTGCAAATGTGTGTGTGTGTGTTTTTTTAAAAGGTTATCAGCTGAGGGAGGAAGAGGAAGCTAATGGACAGCTTCAGTAAATCCCAGGGAAAGTTCATCCCCAGGAAAGGCAGCAGAAAGTGTGAAATGTCTCTGACTGTGTGCTGTTGCTTCTTTTTGGAGTATCTTTACAAGTTGGAGGCAATAAAGTTTATAGTTTGGAGGTAGGACAGAGAACTTAGATTTGGGAGGATGCCAGCCCTTTGAGGTGGATAACATGCCCAGAGATAAAGAGATGGCCTGGTGGTAGAAAGATTGCTACATTTGTAGATCCCATGCTTTAGAGTATGTGGGATAGAGTGTGTGTTGGATATTGTGGAAAGATAGAGCATATGGCAATTATAATGTAGGCATCAACCCATCAGAGAAGTAACTCTCTGATGGAAGTTAATCCTGTTCAGGCCTGCAGGACCATCATCTCTGGAAACTGTTGCTCACTTTTGTTAAATCAGCTTGGTGTCTTCCCAGTACCTGCACTGTAGTGTGTAATCTCGTGTGATGTGTATATGTAATCTCATGATTTCATCTCAATGTTATGGGCACATATATCTGTGGATGGTCAGTGGGCACTGTGCCCCCCACCATCCAGTCATAGTCTGACTTCTAAAACCTTGAAACCTTTGTGTTGCTACAGTCAATGGCTCGGCTCCTTATTTGTTTACCCTAGGAACGTGCTTTCGAACCATGAAAGATAACTCTTGTACTTTATCTTATTGCTCCAATGCTCCTATAAAGAAGAAACTTTGGAGGCTAGAAGGAGAAGAAGCTAGGAGAAATTAGAACTAGGATAGGAGAATGAGAATAGAAGCAGAATAAAGAGACTCGTTCAGAACAGCATGTGTGTGAGAGAGTACATTCACATTCAGAGACCCTAAGAAAAACATTCCTTTCACTTGCTGTAGTATTCATCCTGAATCCTGAAGAGGGTCTTGAGGCTGGACTCCAAAAGACCCTTGATAGGTATGCTTCTAGACCCCGAGAGGAACTGAAAAAAAGAGGGAAAGTGGTGTCCATTGCAGGAAAAAGACTGAGAGGCCTTTATGAAGACAGTCAAGTCACCAAGGATTCATTCAGACCAGAGAAGCTGGAGGGGTGGAACAGTGGTTCAGGAGTCAATACCATCACTGTGAAGAGCCGTAGCATGGAGTGAGGACAGGGACATGAGAGAAAAGGGGTGATGCTAAGAGTCAGGGATGCAGAGTTTGGGGAAGGGGACCATGGCTTCATTGAAAGCATGGAGGGGACAGCCAGATCTGACCACCTTATTAAAAGAGCTCCCTATCAGAGTTGTCCAACACTGGAATGTGATTGAGGAGGGGGTCTTGGAGTTCTGGGTTCTTTTCACTGCACAGGTGAGGAGAAAGGAAGCCAGGGTACATGAGCCTCAGTGGGCGCCAGGTGAATATCAGTGTCAGGACTCTATGCTGTGGTGGAATGAGGCGGGAGGAAGCTCATCTTGAAGCACTTAGAACCCTGGATGCCCTCTTTGAATAAATAAGGAAAATGTCTGGCTACTATAAGCTACGAAATTAAGAAAGTGAAATTGTGTACATTTGATAATTAGATGCGATGTGAAATGAATATGGACAAGCACAGCTGAAATTTGCCGTGACCTATAACAATGAGTGTGAATTCAAGTGGAACACATTTAATTTAATTCTGTGTGTACTTGTTCATGGATGCATGGATTCATGGGTATAGGTATGTATGCACGCACATGTAGAGGTCCTAGATCAACATTAGCTGCCATCAACAATTATTCCACATCTTAATTTTTGAGTCAGAGTCCCACATTGACCCTGGAGCTTGCTACTTTGGCTACACAGGTTGGAAAGTGACCATCAGAAATCATCCTGGCTCCAACTCCCCAAGATTCTATTCCAAAGCAGAATAACATGTCTAGCTTTTCACATGGCTTCTGGACTGCGAAATTATGTCCTCCTCCTTATGTGGCAAGTTCCTTACTAACTGAGTCATCACCCCAGGTCCCTTAATTTAACCCTCACTAAATATAATTGAAACACAAACTCATGTCTGATGAAAAGCTTCAAGACATATGTTATTTGATGTATTTTAAGCTAACATAAACTGTCAAATATATGAAGTGATTTCAGAAATCATTTGGAGAATTTTTCTCATAATTGACCATGAAACATTTTTCTTTTCTTTTCTTTTTTTTTTTTGATGAACACGTAACTTGCTTACTTCAAAATAAAGAAGTTGTATGTGGAGCTGATAAAGAAGTCTTGTCATCAATGCATCTTTGTGTACAGGATTTTATTTCCTTCATGCCAATAACATCCTATTGCAAGCTCAGGGCTGTGTTCACTTTCAGAATTTGATACAGACAGAACATTTTAAGAATCATTTCTTGCTTAAATATAGCTCAAATGCAACCCTTAAAATATTATTTATGATAAGCTGCAAAGTTTGTGTTGTTCACCCAATCTAGTACTGCATGAAAGATGATCAAACATAAACCCAAGTTGAGTCCAACTTTCATATTATTAGGAGAGGAAGTATTTCAAGTGATCTAATATTTTAATAAACCTTAGTGCATAAAGCCTTTTTTAAAAAAAAGAAAAACTGTATGTGATTAGAGAGGTGCTCTTAGAAATGAAGTGTCCATTAAAAATAAGAAAAAAATGCCTGAAACAGCCTAAAATATGGTCTGCATTAAATTTGAACACTCCAAGCCTGCAGGTCGCTCTGGATTCCAGCCATGGTAGTTGTCCCCACTGGCTCTAATGAAGGTACTTGCTGACAAGGCTGGCTCTGAACCCTCCCTGAAAGACAGAGAGGATGATTTTTCATTAGCCTCATTTGGACTTTTGATGAAGCTGAATACATGATCTATCTTGTGTCCTATTATTATTCAGTGTCCTATTATTCGTGTATATATACACAAGTACACACACACACTCACACACATATACACACACCTACCTATACCTCAGTGCATCATCAGGATGGAACAGGACTCCCAGAGCTTGGTAAATCATGAATGCATACACAATAGTTTCCTGTGGTGTTGCTGAGCATGGAAAGTTACAATATTGTTATCTTAATTCATGGGATTGGAAAGCCAGCTCATTGTCCAAGTCTGTCATTTTCTACCTCCCATCCCTCAAAGTCCCACTATCAGCAACTTGTATTTATTCAGGGATTAGGTCCAATCAGGTGCACATCACCAGATATAAATTTCTATGGAGATTGCATATGTTACTTGTATTTTAATATCTATTTTGGCAAGGTGGCATTCCATACCATTTATTTATGCATGTTCATGTCTGACTACCTCTATGAGATGGGGTAGAATATCAGCTTGAAAGAAAACTTTGCAAATTAGTGCTAAGACTTACTAGAGACAGCCAAAGACAATTGGTAAATCAGGTAACAAAGCTAATCTTCTACTTCCAATAAGACCTTAAAATAGGTGATTTATTTCTTTAGGGAACTTTTAATCCAGAGTCCATCTTTTCTTCACATTGTTGCCATGAGAAACTTTCTGAGTATCTTGTGAAAAGAGAGGAATCCAATAGACTCCACTATTAAAGATAAGGAGACTAATGGATCAAAGAGAATATTTCATTTCCTTCAGAATGCTGTTCCTCTCACAGAGGAGTGCATGTCATAAAAGACTTCAGCCTATGGAGGCTGGAGAAATAGCTTAATGATTAAGTGTAGTGACTGCTCCTCTAGAGGACTTGGGTTTGATTCCCAGCACTCACATAGCAATTGGCAACCATTTGGAGCTCCAGTTCCAGGGGATCCACTGCCCTCTTGTGGAATCTAAGGCATTACCTGCATATGGCATACACACACACACACACACACACACACACACACACACAATATCCATACATATAAATTTCAAAATAGAGCAAACTGCACTGTCATATGGCAATATATGTAGCAACAGCAGGGACAGGCAGGTTTTAGATAAAATATCCCATAAGTCATGTTCAGGACATCAAACTTTAGCATGAAGATCTGAAAAGCTATGAACTTCCTGCCCAAATTTTGGAATGCAGGAGAGTTTCTTACATGATCACCTTAAACTCTGTAGTCTTTGCACATGTTGGTACTTATGGTTATTTTATTCCACAATTCAGCAAGTAATTCCATTTGTCTCCTAGATAGAATTGAATGTCCTAATTAGTGGCCATGTCCATTCAGGCATAACTGCTGTGTGGGGAAAATTTACACAGGAGGAAATTTAATTTATAATTGAATGTGTCCAGTGTTAAGGGCTGCATCCTATTACCAATACCCATTGTAGTCAACTGCAGCTCAATGTTGCTAAAAGCTAAATATAATGTTCTGAGCATGTGTGCAGTGATTTTTTTTATCCCAAAAAACCCCCATTATACAGTAGACTGCATGTTTCTGGTGGTTGGTAAATGATGTTTACTGACTTCTGAAAGAGCTATGCAAGGAAATTTCAGAGTGTATTCTGCAAGTCTAGGCATGGATGTGTGACTGGGAGACTATCTTTGAGTGAGAACTCCAATTTTGATGGTTTGAATGTCCCAGAATTCACCTATGAAGTCTAATTAAAGAAAGTGGCAATCCTCAGAGGGCACATAGTGCCAAAGGTGAAAGAATAGCACACATGGCAAATGCAGATGGCAACATTCTGTCACCAGGACTCATAGGCAGAGACACCCCCCACTTCAGTGCGCAGTCTCCCTGAATCTTGACCTGCTGGGAGATGAGACTCAGTGTGCTCAAAAGGCTAAATCTCTCCCTTAGCTGATAGACACTGACACAAGCTATCTGAAATATCTAGGGATACCAAGTAAGAAATTAATATACATTCAAGTACAAAAGCATTGGGAATGTATATAGAAGAAACATAAGACTTTTAACTAGGTATAGTATTATCCCTTTTAAGTATTTTAGGCTGTTTTTGACAAGGAAGTTTATAATCATAGAACTAGGAGCCATTATGGAAGAAAACTTCTTAGGTGGAAGAAAGAGTATCATGTCATTTTAAACTTAATACAAATAGCATGTACTATGTGGATATATATCCCTCTTCATAATTTTCAAATTTTAATTATGTGCATTTGTATGTACCTGTTTCTTTGTATGTGTCTCATGTGCATATAATACCCAGCTAAGCCAGAGTGGGCCCCTCATCCTATGGAGCTGTGGTTACAGGAGGTTGTGAGCTACCCAATATGGATACTGAGATCCAAGCCTTGGTCCTCTGCAAGAACAGCAAGCACTTATAACTGCTGAGCCATCTCTCCAGCTCCTATATAATTTTAAAGTCTGCCTCTTCATCTTATTTTATTATGTATCCTGAAAATCCTTGTGTGTTTATATTTTAATATAGTTGTTGATTTGAAGATCTATTAATATTTCATATTTATTTTTCCATGGTGTCTCCCAACACCACAATAGGATGGGTACAATACATTTCCTCTGTTTTACTGCAAAAGAAGTGAGTGATTTTGCTCAGATACATAGGCTTGGCCACGTTTCCGCAGCAGAAGCAGCTTCAGCCTGATTCCTCTGCTTAACTGTTCCATGTGTTAGAACTCTTAATGCTTTCTTGACTAGAAGGAAATAATTTTTCCTTTTCAATTAAGATAGTGAAATTTCAGGTTCTCTCTGATGAAAACTCTAGTACCTTCACGATTAGGAAATTTTCTCTTGGGGCTGGTTGTATGATTTTTAGAATTACTGAGAGTTCTTAAGTAAACATAACCCACAATGTTGACAGTCAATCTCAAGTCACTGCCTAGGGCTGTTTTGGAACAGAACTTTAAACTCTCTGATTCATATAGAGTTAATCTGAAGCAGAAGTCAGTGATACTTCTAAAGCTTGAGCCATGAGTTAAGGTCTGGTGTGTTGCGCTGGGCAGTGGGAAGGGATGGCTTGCACCCACCAACATAAACAAAAATAGTTCTGTGCTCTCTGGGAAAGAGAAATGGAAATGATGTGGAGTTCAGAATGTTTTCATGTGTACTCCCCAGGGAAGGTGAGTAACCAATGGCCTCAGGGAATCCAGAAGCAACAGAAAGGTTCTAGCTGTGGTATAGAGCAGGCCTCTCAAGCTCTGACCTGGGGGAGTAAGAGCTGGGACAGAGGGGGAAGTAGCCTTATCCCAGGATTTCCTGACAGACGCACTGACCTCTGCTAAACTGCAGGGATTATTAGCGGCATAATAGGTCTGAGGCAGGACAAGACTAGGTCATTTAAAACCAACAAAAATAATTGCATTCATTGTGGAAATCCACATGCAAGGGAGAGAGAGGCTGCCTCAACCTCCCTCAGCGTGTATGATGACTTCAGGACTTTTAGTCTATTTTCTAAAATAAGAGATGAATGAAGAAAGTCGAGGTGCCATCGCTCCTGAAACAACACACCTGTGCACCACCACTTAAGCGCTGTCCTGGAAAAACTCACTTTCGCATCGTAAGGCCCAGAAGAAGCTGTTGAATCTTACCTGTGGCGTCTTCCGGAAACACCGAGGTCTGCTTTAGATGCTGATACGCACAATGGGCTTGTGTAGGCTTCTGTAGTTTGAGAGATGGGGGGTCAGTTGAGGAGGAGAAAGTAAGAACAAAGTTTAGGGACACACAGGTACAGGCATGTCACAATGAATTCCAGTGTGCTCTCAGTTCTCTCTCCTTAGTATCAGAACATATTAATTATTCATGCTAATGGGTTGATTAGGATGTGTTTGTGCATTTTTATCATGCATCTTTAATGATATTCAACCTCTACTGTCTTCCCTCCTTACTCCTGTGGATCCTCTTCGTTGTTCATGTTCTCCATCCACTCCTCCCTCATTTCCTCCCTTCCTCTCTTCCTTCCTTCCTTCTGCCTCTCATTTTCTTCCTGTTTTCCATCCTTGCTGTTGTATTTTTAATAGGGCTTCTGATTTGGGGTAAGTAGCCCATTTTACTAAAACCTAGGATTCAGCATACATACATACATACATACATACATACATACATACATACATACATATATACATATGTGCATGAAATTATCTCTATGCCTGTTTTAAACTCACCTCTATTCTTTCTTTCAGATCTTTTTCTAGAGTAAAATTGACAGCCTTACAGCTGTTTTCCCTAAACCCTCACTTCACAGATGATCTTGGAGCTTAGCTGCTTTCGGGGGAACGGAACAAGGTTTTCCTGTAATTCTGTGGCTCGGCCTTGGGCCTGAGATGCTAGCGTACTTATGGGCTCCAGAGGCCTGGGGCCATATGTTTTGGCATGTGTGGCCTTCACAGACTCAGTGCCAGAAGTCTCCAGGTTGGCTGGAGTCCTCACTACTCAGGAAAGAGAGCTCCATGTTTTGACCTGGTGGCAGAGCATTCTACAGAATCAGAGATGAGATGAAACTCCGGTGGAAGCCAGTAGAAATCATAGGTTCCAACTCCATCACCTGAGCATACCAGAAATCCTGGAGCCTGCAGAGCCATGGGACTCCTTCATGGTAGAAAACCAGGGAACATTTCTGGCATATTCTGACTGACTGGCTGTCGTTAACTGGGTAAAGGGGAGTGCATTTCAGAGAAGCCACAGGGAGTGATGTCATGGGACCACCTCCAGAGTCTCTCAATATTCTAAAGCCACACTATAAGTAGGAAAGAAAATTGAAAAGATGTGCAAATCATGTTGGAAAAGTTTTGATTACATATACATGTTAGGAATGTATGAGTAATTCTACAAGGATACAAACAAGGCCCATTTCCTTTAAACATACTCAGGATGAACAAAGTCAAGAGGAAAAGGTTATCATTTCAATAAAATAAAGAACATAAAATATCACAAGGAAAAGAAACTAGGGAAATATAGAATGTAGAAAACCTTCACAATAAAAGTCAACAGACTAATCTCACTGGATCAAACAGTCCAGGCACTTGAAACCCAAAAAATACAAATAACAAATAAAAAAAATAAAAGTTCAAGTCAGAGCATGTACCAACCTGAAGTAAGTTGGTTTAGCAAAATCATAACCAAAAAGCTTGAACTTAAGATGGAATTCACTAATACAGATATTCAATAAAAAGTATGTGAACACAAAACTTGAAAGTAGGCAATAGAATAGGTAGGTTGGTAGGTAGATAGATAGATGATAGATGAATGGATAGATAGATAGATAGATAGATAGAT
Organism: Bramus lutescens; assembly: GCA_001685075.1. Classification (NCBI taxonomy): domain Eukaryota; kingdom Metazoa; phylum Chordata; class Mammalia; order Rodentia; family Cricetidae; genus Bramus; species Bramus lutescens. The sequence continues at coordinate 66,567 of LOEQ01004127.1, read as the reverse complement.
AGATAGATAGAT
>LOEQ01004127.1:11457-66471 GCA_001685075.1 Bramus lutescens | reverse complement strand
GATAGATAGATAGATAGATAGATAGATAGATAGATAGATGATAGATAGAAGGAAAAAAGAGAGAAATGCTTTGTTGATTGACAAAAGCCCCAGGCACAGAACAGACACCTAATGGTGGCGACTGTGCCTGCCACCTTTAAGAGAGCCACAAGATGTAATTCCAAAGGCAACATGATGACATTGGATCGATTTATATTGACGAAAAATAAACATGAGGAAAAAAGAATCCAAACATGGGAGGATGAGTAAAAATGGTAATTCACAAATTGCTAATGGAAATGCACATGAACATTGAGATTATGATTGGGAAATGCAAATTAGCAACAGCTAGCGAATTAAGAAAATGGTCACAGTTTACAGGACACATGTCTGTAAATGTGCTTCTTACGATGCCAGCAATTTCCACACATATATGTCCTGCTCCAACAGTGGAAAGCTGGAGCCAGTGGCATCTGTATAACCAAGAATGCACGATGCTGGCATTGACTTCATAGCTATTTTCCTTTACAGAAATTAAAGTCATCATGTATCTTTCAAAAACCAAAAAAGCAAATACATATGCAAGTGAGTTGCCATTGGTGTGTAAAAAATTAAATTGTGTCTGTCTGTCTGTCTGTCTAGATAGGCATAGGCACATATATACTTACATAAGGTAGAACTGTTGCTTGCAAATACACAGGAAGAGGAGTTTATAGAGAAAAGGGGAGAAGCGGTTCTTCAATGAGATTGTGCCAATGGATTTCTAATTCACCTGAAATGTAGTTCTTGACTTTAAGCTCATTAGATAATAAGGTGATTTTTTAATAATCATTTGGCCACACAAGAAGTGGATTATTCTGTGCGGTATGCTTTTTTGCTCTTGAGTATGTATCTGTGTTGTGTGGTCTCGAATTTGCTGCTGCGTGCATGCCTGTGTGAGCCTGCAGACGCTAGAGCGGGACCTTTGGTGGTTTCCTCTACTGCCCGTCAAGTCATTGCTTTGTGATGGATTATTGCACTGAACTGGAAGCTGGGATGCACGCTGCCTCTGCAGCTGTCAGGAGAGCTTTCAGTGTGCACCTGTATCCATCCTGTACTGCTGGGGTAACAGCTGTGCACGTCAGGCCTCACTTTTCATATGGGTGCAAGGGATTTGAACTCTGGCCCTCACCTTTGGGTATGCTGAGCAAGCCACTGTTAACTGTTCAGTTACTTTCTCATACACTACACTTTTGTTTTAAATTGCTGAGCCTAGCAGAATGTTTTCTTTGTTTTCTGTTTGTTTGTTTTCTTCTTTAAAGTATTTTTTTCCTTCATCCTTTGTTCTAGCTCCAGGAAATATCCAAACAATAGCCATGGGTTGTCATCCTTTAATCTGTCATGGAAATCTGACCAACCAAGGGTGGCCTGAATTGCACAAGGTTTAGGGTCCCCTTATTAATTTAAATTGATATTTATTTATTATTATTAATGTGCCTTTTTTGAGTTGTGCCACATGTGTGATTGAGGTTCACAGAGGCCAAAAGAGAAAGATGGATCCTCTGGAACTGGAGTTACAGAAGGTTCTGTGCCACCCAACTTGGATGCTAAGAACCGAATTTGGGCCTCTGGAAGAGCAATGGGTATGTTTAACTGCTTAGCCAATTCTCTATCTCTTCTATTCAAATTTAACAATAAATAATATTCTCAACATTTTTATGCTTAAAACATGATGCACACATGTAGAAAGACTGTGTCCCTAAAAACAGCCCTATCATACCAATAATACCATAACACCAATTAAACATAAAGCAAAGAAAACCAGCCTAAAAATAACAATCCCAGAGAACCAAGACAACAATGAGGACTCTAAGAGAGACATACATAGATCTAATCTACATGGGAAGTAGAAAAAAGCAGGATCTCCTGAGTAAATTGGGGGCATGGCGACCTTGGGAGAGGGTTGAAGGAGAGGAGAGAGGCAGGAAGGAGAGCAGAGAAAAACATAGAGCTCAATAAAAATCAATTAAAAAAAAAGAAAAGAAAAGAAACAGCCCTACCTCTGAAAAAGAAACAGGCCACCTGTGGGAGTTACCTTGTGTCAACATTGAGATAATTGAGACATTTTATTAAAGTATGTTGGCATTCAGCCCTCTGTGGAGAACTTCACTGGCAGCAGAGCCACAAAGTCTAGTAAGGGGACGCGATCTGGATGAAGCTTCATGCCAGAGAGTGCACCCTAGAGAGGCTTAGATTCCACATTGCCACATAAGCACCCTGATAAAGAATATCCTGTGAAGTGGATGAGACGAGAGACACCAACGTGGCCACAGGTCCTGACTACTGAGCACAGCTCAACAAACTGAGGCTGCATGTTTCTCATCACTGTGGCAAAGGTGACTTAAGAGAGAAGAGAAAGGTTTGTTATTTCTCAAGATCTCAAATCTTAAGATGCTACATGGAGTCAAGAGAGCAACAGCTATAAGACACAAAGCCTGCCGGAAAGCAGAGGCATGCTAGGCCTGCAAAGACCCTGACCCCAGTGACCCACAGCTTTCAGCCAAATTTGTCAACCTTCCAAAAAAGTGCCACCTGGTAGAGACAAAACCTAACACATGAGCTTATGGGGGACACTAAAATCAAATCGTAAGAAAAGGTAAATCTGTTCTTGCCAACTATGAAGCCGTAAATGGTTCTTAGGACAGGAATTTGAGCTTATATTATGTTGTTTTGAGGCACAGATGACAGATCAGTGATTAATTATTGAAAGACCAGTTTTAAGTTTGAAGGGGTCAATTGCTTTCTAAATAAATAAAATGAGTTTGGTATAGACTGAGAATTTATTACTCCTGGCTACTTCTGAGAGTCACCCGGTGGATTTGTACATGAATCAGGAGGTAAGGTGTCAGGCATGGTATGACAAGGTTAGACTTTCCTTTTGGCATAAGTCTCAGAATCTAAATTTTTAATTTGCAAAAAATAAGACCCCCCTCTCAGTATTCAGTGGTGGTACATTGTACTCTATGGAACCTTAGCAGATGTGATTTGAAATGAGAACTTAAAAAATATTTGTAGATAGCTGTCAGTCATAACCATGAGGAAAAACTGTCTTGAAGGAGTAAGTGAAGTGTTCTTGCTAATTCTCAGAAGGTTTTGGAGAACATCTTGAATCTGTTGAACAAATATGCCCATTTTGCCTTAAATAAAGCAGTATTGCCTCGAGTCGGCCTCCTAGGAAGATTGTGAATCCAGGTACTCATTTTTAATATTTGCAAACAATGTTTAGGTTTAATCCATAAAATTGCTGTCAGTTACTAAATTATTTTTCCTTCATTTTGACAGTATGTCTCTCATGATAAGATAAACCCATGTGGAAAGGTCACTAGTAGGAACTGTGACAAAAACACAATATTGAAATAGCCTTTTTCTGTTTATGCAAGGCTAAGCAATAACATTCGTCACCATGTCATGGCTGGACTATTTAAAAATATTTGAGATGAGTGTCTAATAAAAACCACACAAAAATGTTTGTACTACTGAAAGCTAACATGTCATCCATTATAAATTTTTCAACTTAATATAAACAGCAGGATTACTTGTAAAAGCATCTCCTTCTACAGTTTGAGAAAACTAATAAGGATTATATAAATGCACATAGTCCAAGTCCATACACCTCATACCTGCTAGTCAACAGAGAACATTCTCATGGCTTATTTTAGCCATTAATAAGCTTCTATAACTTCTGTCTCTTGGAAATTCTCATTTCATCCTAGAAGTCACTGCTTGGTGCTATGCTCTTTGATCTATCATCTCTTATGTCCCAAGAATCCAGATGATATTTTTTTTTCTTTTATTCCTTGAAGTGAAGGCCTTAGCTTTTCTACCCTAATTGAGATCACCAGCAATGATGCCCCTCCTGGCTAGTCCCATCAATTCAGCCTGTAGAAGTTGATTGTGCTTGTTGATTTGGCTGGATTAGAGAGCATTAGGAGATTAGTGAAAACACCACTGGGGTGTTTAAGAGGAGGAATCCAGAGACAATGAGACCATGCAGCTTCAGTCCTAAGGAGCAGCTAAAGGTACTGATAAGGTTCAAGATAAGAATTGATTATTGGGAGGTAGTGGAGGAAGTGATCCCTGAGGCCATGTCTTTGCAGATGCAGGTTGGCCAAACCCTTCCCTTTGCTTCTCTCTGTTTCCTAACCAGGATGAAATCAGCTACCCAGTCTTGCTTTCTATGCCATGACAGCCTGACACTTCAGAAAACTAGAGCCAAGGAAGACTTTTTTCTTCCTTGTGTTACTTCCGTCAGGTTCGTTGATTATAATAATGCAAGAGTAGCTAATGTGGTGTTGGCTAACTAACCCGAAAGACCAGTGCTCTCCTGGACTCACGCCCCTATCTCCTCAAAATGCAAACTGTCTGCCCTGCTTATTTCATTCCTTTCTCTGGTATCAGCCTCATTTGATCTCCCAGGCTTGTGTTTGAATGCTTCTGCAGAGCTACACAACTGATGGCATTGATATTGCCCATTGAATACTGGGAGGCAAGGTTGTCTGGATGGGGATTTAGAGTGGAGACTTTGCACTGCATGGGGGGGGTAAGAATGGGTAGAAGCAATGAATTTTCTTTGGCAGCAATCCAGAATTTGGTTGTAGCTGCAACAGAGCAAACAGAACTGGGTATCACAGGGAAGTCAGTCAGCAGGGATTCCAAGAAGTCCGCTGTGTTCACTAGCAAGGGAAACCTGGATCACATGACACCAGTCACAACAATGAACTTCAGGGAAGGAAGTTGGTTCATGTGAACCATACACATCCCTGACTGTATTCGGGATTCCCAGAAGCCAACTGAGTACCAGGGGTTTTGTCTCTGATGGAATACTTGTGTTCACTTATTTTTAACTATACATGTATTTAATATTTACTCAGGGATTCAAAGTTCCTTAGGGACATGGAATCATTTTCAAGTAACTTAAACTGCAAAAAATAAAATAAAATAGAAAGTTCTACTATGACGAATGATTCTTAGATTTAACATTTTCAACAAGCTGTGTGCTGAATCTGCTGCATAAAATACCTTTCTTACTATGCTTTTTTCTGCCACAGGATACTGACCACAAGATGCCACTAATTGCCTTAGCATGTTTGAGGAATTTATAAACTACTTACCAAATAATTTGAATAAGCTATTTATCAAAGTATGAAATATTTGACCTATAAATTAATTAATAGGTAGTACGTCAAACACGTATCCAACGACTTTTGACAGTGTTTTACTGCAGATGCTTCATTTATGGCCTAAGCTAATTCATCATGTCCCAGTGACTGACCTCACAGTCATTCACTGCATCCCTGGGGTTTCTTGCTTGTGATTCTGGCATTACTGTCCTCGTTGATGTGACTACACTTCTGGTAAAATCAGCCTAAGGAAGGAGGTAGCGATAGTGGTTCCCGGTTTGGGTATAGTCCATGGGGTGAGAGAGGCACAGCCACTGGAGAGCGAGGCAGCTAGGATCACACTTTATCAACAGTCAGGAGACAAAATGATGTGAGTGTTGGTCATCAGCTGACTTTCTTGTTTCTAGGTAGGCTAGAACAAATCCCAGACCATGGAGCCAAGTAGATCTCCCAATTAGACATCTCCAGAAATACCTTCACAGACTTCCTAGTGGTTTATGTCTTAGTGATTGTCCATCACATCATTGACAGTCAAGAAGAACCATCATGGTTCTTACATACTCCTAACATACTTGACTCATTGTCCTTCCTACCTCTCCTCATTCTAGCCATCTTCTGCCTCCATTATGAAAGGGTTGATTTCATGAGACTCTGGGTCGATGAGTCACCTTCCAGATGGGTGCTCTAAATTATGAAGCCCTTGGGCATCATGTATACCTCTGATGAGACAGGATGAGATGAGAATGCTGTTAGGCTCTGGAGTATAAAGCTTGTGGGTGCACACATCAGGGGGCTGTATGTTGAGAGTCATGGAGACACGGTTTCTCTAGAACCTCAGTGTACAGATGGGTCCAGAGGATGCTACACACTCCTTCCTGGGACCTCTAAGTTTTTTTCCTGACCCTTGAGATGCAGGTTAGATGGCAAATTTAATGTACTTACTGTTTTCTTTGATAATGTATTTCACCTGCCTATGCCTTGCCTTCTTCATAAGGCAAAATGTATCCAGCTGTCCTGAGGCATTTTTTTGTGAGTTGGTTTGTTTTGTTTTGTTTTTATGTGCATTGTTGTTCTTCCATAATTGTCAAGTTCCCTGGAACTGGAGTTTCAGACAGTTATGAACACCCATGTGGGTTCTGGGAATTGAACCCAGGTCTTCTGGTAGAGCAGTCAGTGCTCTTAACCCCTGAGCCATCTCTCTAGCCTTTAAGAGAGCTTTGTTCTCTTCTTAGTTTAGGTTCAGAAAAAAAAGTATGTCTCTAAGAGGATTACAAGATAAAGAAATAAATTCAAGTCTATATTATATATGCCAAGAGCACACATGAAAACTAGTTTATCTGTATTTAATACATGAGCCTGCAATCTCTAAAATCTAATGGATATCACATTATGCAAATTTTCCTAGTAGGAAGGTTTCTGCACAAAGCATTTCCCACAGTCACACTTGCAGCGACATTAAAGATGACCCTGAGGTTGCCTTGGGCTTGAGCCTCTGTGACCGGAGTATAGCATTAATGGTCTCCGCATGGGCCTTGGGAGCACTGAGGTCAGGTGTCAGAATGAGCCAACTGGCTTTGCCCTGTCCTTTGACCGCAGACTCCCCCTTAGCCACACCTTGCAGATCTGTGTCACTGGTCATGCCTAAGCACTGCAATGGCTATTAGATTCCATTCCACTCTCCAGATATGGAAGCCATAGCCTTAATGCTGTCAGGCCAATGGCCTATGTCTTCTTAATGCTTGCTAATGGCATGTTAGTGTTGGGCTGGAGCCTATTGGTTCTAATTATGACTTAATGCTTATGGGGAAAGCTCACAGTTCCTTTGTCCCATATAAGAGCACGCCCTGTATTACCTAGAGTTCTACCTAACACCAGGGGGCAATGATGTTTGGAAGTCCCTGCCCCGGTAGAGGAACTTAAGTTAGGGAAGGCCATTTCTACAGCCGGAGTTAGACAGGGCAGTTCATCACCCACAGGCTCAGTTTACAGAAATCTTTCCACACATATTTTAATTGGATTTCTTTCACATAATGGCGAGGCATCTCTTTTTTAACCATTAAAGAGAGAGAGAGAGAGAGAGAGAGAGAGAGAGAGAGAGAGAGCTATAAGGACAGTACAGTGAGTTCCCTTCCATGGGTACGCTATCTCTCCTGTGTCTTACATTATATGCTGCTTTGATCCAAAATGAACCTATAATACAACCCACTGTGTTTAACCTACATGCTGTTGAATGTCCTTAGAGTTTCCTACTGTCCCTCTCCTGTTCTCCCCCCACTGACGTCATTGCCACAGCTCCTTTGGTAACTCTTGGCTATGGGAAGTCGCTGACTTGCCTTGTTTGAGAAGTTTAAGTGGTGCTCAAGAGGAGTGCTTAGGATCCTCTGAGTGGTCCTCCTCCACAGCTTCTCTGATGCTTGGGGTGGGTTCTAGATCTCTGTGGAGAAGGCTACAAAGAGAGAGAGCTTCCTAATTCCATCAGCACTCACTGTTGGCTCAACATCTCAGGGCTGGCAGGGTTTTACACTATCCTGTTTCCCTTTCTTCCCCATTCTGCCCTGAAGTCTGTAGAAGGAAGCTGCCACAGGGCTTGCAAAAGAGAACACAGAAGGGGGCAGAGGACTAACAGGTGGTTTAAAATTTTACATCAGCCCTTCTCTCTCATCTCCCACTTACTCTCACTCCCCAACCTTGTGTTTATTTATATGGACCCTTGGCTATTTGCTGCATCCTTCAGACTTCCCAGACCCAGCATCAGCATCTTCTGTGTGCAGCTACTGCTGCCTTTGATGTCCCCAGCCCTTGATGATTCTTCCCTTTGGCAGAGCTACTGCTCTGGCTGTGTGACATTGACTCCACATTGTGGGCACCAAGGAATTGTGGGTGTCACAGACATATGAGCCTTAGTACCTCATGTTTCAGAGGGTTTTCTTTTGGCAGCAGCAGTATCAAGTCATCAGGGGTAGCCAGCACTTCTGCTGGAGGTCGGACTCAAACCCATATATCCAAGGGCAACCACTTGCTCACCTCCCCTCCGAGCCTCCTGCCATGCTTCACTGTGCTCTGCTATCCTTGCAGAGGCAAATTCAGGAAGGGCATAGTCAACTTCGTTCCAGCAGGAGGTTAATAAATCCCAGGGTGTATAACATTATTATTCTTAAGTTTGTATTTTAAAATAATTTTAGACTTACAAAATTCCTCAGAAATAGTCTAAATGACCCGCATAACCTTCACCCATCTTCCTTCCTCCAGGTGTTAATCTTTTACATAATGAGAGCACAATGACCAAAATGAAGAAATTGATGTTGACACAGGGTTATTATCTTTAAACACCTACTTTACTGAGCTCTGTCAGGTTTCCCACAGTAATTTTTCTGTTTCCAGGATCCACACTCTATTTGGCGTCTCCTGCTTCTCCTGGTGGCTCCTCAGCCTCCTTGCCTCCCCATGACCTAGAAAAATATTAAGCAATGCTGATCACTTATAGCCCCGAACTTGGTCTGTGTGTTGTTTTCTGCTCATTGGACTGCGGTTTAGCCTTTTTGCCCAAAATATCGTAGAAGATACGAACCCTCCTCAGGGCCCCAATCACAGGACACACACCACTCCTAGATATATACATGCCTTTTCCTCATCATGAGAAACTCAGCAAAGGTGTTATATAGCCTGAGTATTGTATAGATGTTATAGTCTCTCCTGGAAAAATTGCCATTTTCTTTGTTTGTTTGTTTTTGTTGTTGTTTTCACTTGGTTTTTTGTTTTGTTTTATTTGGTTTTGTTTTGTTTTGAGACAGGGTATCTCTGTAGCTTTGGAGCCTGTCCTGGAACTAGCTCTTATAGACTAGGCTGGTCTCGAACTCACCTCTGCCTCTCCAGTCTTGGGATTAAAGGCATGTGTCACTGCCGCCTGGCTCTGTTTTCTTATCTTTAAATAATATCATTACTTTATTACTTCATATGTATGGGTGTTTTGCCTGTATGAATAACTTTGTACAATATGTATGCCTGAAAGGCCACAGAGGCGAGACAAGTGCTTCAGGATCTCCTGGAATTGGAATCACAGGGGTGGTTGTTAGCATCCAAGTTGGTGTTGAGAATCGATCCCAGGTTCTCTGCAGGAGCAATAAATACTCTGACATGCTTAGTCATCTCTCCAGCCCCATCCAAAAAAAAAAAAGGGAGTAACTGTCTCAAAAAGCATAGTTTGCTACTATGCAGGTGCCTTCATGTTTCAGAGTTGTACCTATATTTTTGACAAAAGATATTGCAAACTCATCCAAGGCCTATGTCAACTTTAAAAGACCATGGTTACATGGGGGTTGCAATGGATAGTTAGTGGAACTGGGAAGAGACAGAGGAAGAGAGAGGGTGGTAAGGATAGAAGATTGGAGAGGGAGCCACAGAGACAGTGATGGATGGAAATCTCTTTCCCCAGACCTTTCTCCACAGCAGAAGATGTCTCTCGTGTGTTCAATCTCCTGACACACACAATGCCACCAGTTCCTGGGGTTTCAGCTGCACCGATGCTAATTAAATCTTATAATTAACTCAGTGCTTAGTAACGTATATCAACCTCTTAGTGGTGTGTCTTGGTTTATAAAGCTTAGAAGTTTAGGGACAACCTGTTTCTAGGTGTTAATGAAGGAACTCTGCTCTCAGTAATCTGTACTAGTATAGCAAGCCTATTGGATGCAATTCAAATGAAAAATCTAGAGGGTAATGAACAGCAATGGTCTTTAAGCATGCATGCCATATGCCATCCATAAAATTGGATTTTTGCATCTACTTTGTTTCCCTTATCCCTCACCTGCAGGGTTTGGAATCGAATACCTGGTGGGAGCTATACATCCCTATGGTACCAAAGGAATAAGAAGAGATTCACATGAGTATTTAAGTATTGGCAAGAGTGCTACCCCAGACTCATTTGTTTCATAATCAATATTAGGAGGGTCATTTATAAGCACAAGTCTTAAGATGCCTACCAAGTAATTCACACTCAATTTCCACTTCCTTCCAGCAGGCAAAAATTGCAGAAGTGTAGCTTCAGAGGCAAAAGCACATATGTGACAATTACAAGTAAGTTAGGTTTTTAATAGGTACCCAGTCATGTACACCCTTCTTTATGGCTTAACCATTGACATGAGCAGTCCAGGAAGTGAAACAGTGGAAAGCCAGGCAACAGATGGTGCTTTAGAAGCTTTATAGAAATACATTTGCTAGCCAAGCAAGAACCTGGTGAGAAAGTTCCCCACAAATGAAGTTCTCAGGCATTTATCCTGCTTACCCCAGAGCTGACCCCTTACATCCTAACTTCACCTCAGTTACATATCAGGTCTCCTGAATCCAAAGAGGACCTATGAGCTTCTTTAAAGTATATGCAGACTGGGTTATTAGAAACTTTAGAAGAAAATCTACTTAACTCCTCCTCTTCCCAGGAAAATTCAAATAGATGCAATGATCTCAGAATGAAGAATTAAATAAAGGAGCCATGCCATTGGACATGGAATACAAATGGGAACTCAGCCCACTCTTCCTTGGGCTATGGGGGACCCTTTTTTGTTGTTTACTCATACTCAAGGGCAATCATCATTTTCTTTAATTACCAGTCTGATTATTTCCCTCACCACTTTTAAAAGACTTGGAATCAATCAAACCCATGATTAAAGATCCTCTGTTTCAAACACCTGGATCCTATTGATATCGGGAGGAGAAACTGGATGTTCTAAATCTCAGGAATTGAAAGGACTGTAGAACAAGCCCTGTCACTCACCTTGATCCCCTGACTTGGACACAGCCTCCTACCTTTTATTGTGTGAAGAACAATCACTAAGAAATCTACATGAAACTATTGTATAGCTGCAGAAAATTCCAACACATCAGTAGGTCAAACAATAACCAAGTCAAAGGCCAAGAACCTTCAAATTGTAGGATGCTCGACATTCAGCACTGAAAAAGACAGGACAGCAGTGTTGGAGGGAGGAACATCTGTCTCTAGACTGGAACAGACAATCAAGCCCTGAACCTCAAGGTCGTTGAGTAACATCTCAGCTGCATGAATACAGAGGGGCAAGGAAAACTCTAAATGCAGCTGGCAGAAGGAGCATGTCTCCCAGGCAGAGTGAATGGGGAAAGGAAGAAAACCATCGGCAGAAACTTCCTGAGAGAAAGGCCTGTAGAGAAGGTGAGGCCCCCTGCCACCGTGTAATAGAAGGAAACAGCACATATGCAAGATGCCGTGGAATAAAGTGTCAAACATGTAATAGGGCAAATTATAGTAAATTCACATAAAGAAATATTCTGGGGATTTTTAATGATGTTGCTACAGAGTTGGCAGAGAATGTTTCAAAACATAGAGAAATGCATATAGGAAAACCCCAGGAGAGGGGCTGTGCTTGTAGCTCAGTGGATGAGTGCCTGCCATAACATGAGAGGGCGCTGGATTCAGTTTCCAGCAACACGCACACGCACATGCACACATGCACGCACATGTACACACACAAACACACATGTACATCACATGACAGAAAAGGCTCAGGGAAGGTTACATGCAGTCACTAACGTTAGATATTCTCAAAAGGCAGAATTACACCAATTTTTATAAAGTCCTTTTCTAAATGTCCCGTGAGAAATGTAGATGCCTGACCACCAAAGGATCTCATCTTTGATTTTTCTATCCTTGGCATCAGAGAATTAACTGATGTGTGTTCACCTTTCTTTTTTATAAGCTGTGTGCTATTTGTTTGGTACATGGAGTTATGGGAATTATATTTTTATCTTCAGAGTAGATATCAGGACTTTAGCTGAGTATCTTCTCCATGGATGACCCTGGCTCCTAGTAACAGTGGGATCGTCTACACCAGGCAGACGGGGAGAAATTGCTCCATGCCTCTGAGCAAGAACAGAGTGACTCTACCCACATGCCCTGCGTGAGCTCAGGTGTAGTTGGACTTCATGGCTTTTTGTTAGATAACTGTGAATTACATTTTTATTTAATAGCATCACACAGTTGCTATCAGAGAGAGGCCAGTCTTGGTGGCCATGCCTGTAATCCTAGGACTCACGAGACTGAGCAAAGAGGACCGCCACATGACCGATCTGGGCTACCTAGTGAGTTCTAAGCCCAGACTACACAGGGAGTCTCTGTCTCAAGACAGCACAATGAAACAACAGATGAGGAGAAGCATAGAGGGGACATTTTATCTCTGTCAGGTAGTGAAAATATACAAGACAGGAGGAAAGAGACCAGACCTGTCCCAGACACCCATTCCACCGGGAATTCCTTCGCGCATGCTCACTGTCACCAGCTGGGCCTCATCAACAGCCACTGTCCCGGGGGCTTTAACCAACATCTCAACTTCTCTGGAAATAAAGTCCCAGTAAGACGGTAGGAAATGCTTAGGGTTAAAACTGGTGACACTGACAGCTGTGGAGGTTCTCTGAGGTTAATTGTGGAGCTGAGGAGAAGGTGGGAAGACAGGAGATGGCCTGCCATCCACAGGACACTGTGTACCTGTCACGCTCAGGCAATTAGTACCAGTGCCTGCCTCTTGTCTTTTGAGCAAGGAGTGTTCCGTGACATGGTGCCTCATGTGGTCGCTGTCCCAATAGACCAAAGACAAAAAGAATCTTGGAGGGAGGTTTCTCTCTCTAGCCCCCTCGAGCTTTTTATACATAGCCCCATGCTCTGGTTACTCATAAGACCATCTCACATAAGTCTCTCTGCACCTGGACTTGGAAATTCCGAATGTGATTTTCCCCTATTGTCTGACTGCAATCATGTGTAGCTGTGGTTTGCATGGTAACTCTGAAGAGTGTTCGACCCCAAGAATAGATACATTTTCACCTGTGGTCACTATTTTTATGTTACTCATCACACTTACCAGTGAACATGTCTGGAAATATTCAACACTGCTTTTCTGAGTCTGCCAAGCCCCCTCTTCCTGGACCAGTGCCCTTCTTTTTCTTCCCCCTTCTCTTCCCAACTCTCTCCTTTCCTCCCTAAGATTCCCAGCGTGGGATACTGAGACGCATCTTGATTCTCATTCCAGCTTCGTTTTTAGTGGTTAAACAGATACGGGTCTCTAAACTATCCTGGCTCTCCTTTCTCGTTCTCCGACCCATCCTGAAGGGGCTGTCTCAAGGAAAACACCCCTGTTTGCTCCTGTCTCTCATTCTATGTGGAAGCAGGAGGTTTTTATTTTCCTATTAAGAAAGCCTTGCCGTTGTCACTGTCCCTAACTCAAGACTCTCACCATCTTCCAGTTCTGCCATTGGCTTTCCAGATCCTCTCTGTTCCACCTCTCTCTTTGGGTACCATTTCCCGCCCCCTCACTCCTCAGCCAAGTCTTCCTGCCTCAGGGCCCCGGAGCCTGAAGGGTTTCAAGCCTTCTTCCCTGTTTCTGCTAGTTGCTCCAAAGACCACTGACGCTATTCCCTCCACCAAGAGTTGTCAGTTACCATGTCCTGCTCTATACTTTGTTATTCTCTTGCCCTCCCTCCCCAGTGTGTGTGTGCGTGTGAATGCGTGTGTGTATGTGTGTGTGTGTGTGTGTGTGTGTGTGTGTCTTCCTCACCACTGCTGGGATTAGAAGCATGTACCACCACTCCCCTTTATTTTTTTTTAATTTTTTTCATTCTATGGGTCCAAGGGAAAGAGGGCAAGCACTCTATAGACAGCACCATCTCCACAGTCCACTTTCCTCTTAATGCCATCACCTTATACCTGCCCTTTACCTGAGATTTATAATGAAGAGCCTGATTCTAGTGTCTGTATCTAATAAACTTTTTCTCTTACAAGCGATTTTCCTTCCGAGAATCCATTTCTCTGTTAGTATGGTGGTGATAGGAGTGTAAATTGTCAGCCATTAGCCATGTCCAGTCCCATAGGGAACATTTGCGGGGTTCTGGGGGAGCAGGGTGAATGCTTGCTTGTCTGGTGCTTGGGCTTGCGAAGGGGCTGATGTGATGGCTGTTTCTGTCATAGTATAACACATTGGATGATTTCACTGTCCTTGTTTCCGCCCATCTTCCTGTCTGATAAAGCTTCCTCAAGTAACACAGCTCAGTGGACTCCTAGATGTGTTTATGAAACCTGTCCTGAGGACTTACTTCTTCAGAAGATCCTGGGAAAATAGAAGGTGAATGAGAATTATTCGTCAAGGCCTTGTGAATAACTCTCCTTTAAAAAGAAAGAAACACAGTAGCATCTCTGTGAACTTCGTGTGTGTAGGGGCTGTTAAGGCTGCTGCTGTCTCCTAGGGTCCCTTAACCATAACAGATATGCCAGTAAGAGGTTGTGCCCCAGGGGAACCCAACTAACAAGATGACACAGTGTTCTCTCCCTGGGGGAAATGGAGGCAGGGGAAATGTGTCTCTTTCTGATTTAATTAAAGTCAACTCTTCATTAAACTCTTATGGCTACCATCACATTTTTAAAAAATGAAATCTTTGATCTGCTCATGAATCACCGCAGTGCATAGGAAAATTAGCTAAGATTAAATTAAATGCCAATAGCTAGGTATTTAACAGAAGAGGACAGAGTTACATAGCCATTTTGAAAAAAAATAATAAACTTTAATTTCAAAGTTTTAGATTCAGAGGAAAAGTGTAAAAAGAGGACAGAGGTCCCCTTCCCTCCTGACGTGGCTTGTCCCTTTATGAACATCTTATGTCACTGCGGTGTAATTGTCACCACTAATAAACCCAGAGGGACATGGTAACAGACTTGGGTTTAAATATTTCATCCCATTTTGTCTGTCCTTTTGTCAGGAGCACATGGGACACTTAGTTCCCAGGTCTCCTTAGGTTCCTCTGTACTGGACGGAGACTGAAAGTATCCTGACCATGCTGTCCTTGAGGTTTGGGGACTGCGCTGGACAGTGCTGTCCTTGAGGTTTGGGGGCACTGCTGGTTATGCACTTTGCTGGATACTTCTCAAACGAGTCCTTTTCCAGGTGTTTCTTGTGATTTATTTGGCCACGGCTCCCGGAGAGGGAGACCGCAGACATAGCTTGCCATCCTCACCACAGGCTATCTAAGCCACGTACTGTGAAGAAGACGCTGTACTGCAGAGTTGACATGAAACCTGGTCCCGTGGCTATAAATGTCTGTGACTGTACAGTCAGGCTACTCTTCCCTGTCTTCACACAGGGTCGCTGCCAGTTGCTGCCCTGCCTGTGCTCACAGGTTAAAGCATAGGCAGTGCCTATGCAGGGTAGACTGTTGGAGTACATTCTGCACGTTTGTTCTATGCAAAACTTTCGCCCTTTCTCCCGCACAATTATATTGGTAGGATCTCAAGGGCATTTATTCGGTACCTTACAGTGTCAACCAAATTCCCTCTTCTGTACTCTTTTTCTAGTTCCCCAGCTCTGGGCTTCTGGAGCTTTCCTGGCTGGCCCCTGCACCCTGTGGCTTTATTCCTAGTTTATATTGGACGCTATTTTAATTGTTGTTCTTCCTTCCTTTATGGTAGCACATATATTCTCCTGTGTTATTTTTATGTTTGTGCACTGCCTTCAGCTGCATTCCAAGGAGTGCCTGTTCCCTTTGTAAGAAAAATGTGTTAAAAGTCACATCTGGCCACTAGCTTTCAAAGATATTTTATTTATTTTTAAATGATGTTTATATGTGGCTAATATACTGAGTTACCCAAGTCTTTGTAAAGATAAATACCTGTGTAATGTAGAGGAATATGCCACGTGGGAGGCAGCAGTGGAAACAGCTTATAGGATGACAACCATTGATATTTTTGTCTTGTGATTGTTCTCAGAACCAGGGACCGTATTTTGTTGTTGTTGTTGTTTTGTTTTGTTTTGTTTTCAGTCAATCTTCAATCCCTAGAATGATGGTCTGCTTGTGGCT
This sequence comes from Bramus lutescens, assembly GCA_001685075.1. Lineage (NCBI taxonomy): Eukaryota > Metazoa > Chordata > Mammalia > Rodentia > Cricetidae > Bramus > Bramus lutescens. Next base: position 50,473 of record LOEQ01004127.1, on the reverse strand, counting down.
GCTGTGGCTCTGTATTTTAGAAGGGCTTCTCATTTTACTGCCCAAGTTCAGAGAGAGGAGAACTGCAGAGGCATAACCTTCCTCTGCAGGTTGAGGAAAGGACCTGGATGAATATGCATTCATAGCAAGTGGACTTCAAATAGAAAAAAAAAAAAGCAAGGTCTGGTTCTCTTCCAGCCTCAGTCACCAAGTCACCATCCCCCTGCTAGTGACCCTGAGACCTCCATTGTGCAGAACTACCTCGTGCGTGCCTCTGATCTTTAAACAATTACCCAACACTTCCTGGGAGCTCAGATGTCTTCAAATAAATTTTCCATCAGATTCCTCTTGACTGGCATTCCTTCTTCTGTTTGACAGTGCAGAATAGTAATCAGGAGCTGAGGGAGATCAGGGTGGCCTTTTACTATGGGTACAGAGAAGGATAGGGGGTTGCTTTAGGGCACTGAGTGACAGAGAGAGCTATGTGTCTGTCCCTCAGGGCCAGTTGCTTAGGGTAATAACGTTCGCTGCTTGCAGAGGGATAGCTAGCCAGAAGCATGCCTACCAGGGTACCAGCTATCTCAGGGACCGAAGATTTGCACTGAAAAATGTGTAAGAGGGGACAGACAGCCTTGGGTCTGTCTCCTTTGCCTGTGAGAAGGCAGCACCCTGGTTGTGGAGGTCACATGTCCAGATTCTTGCTTTAAACACAGAGGCTAGGGTCAAACTTGCATGCCAGGACAAAGACTTTCTCTCCCTGTTTTTAGGCAGAATTCATAGACTATATATATGATGGATATCTGCGTATTGGAACCAGGTGGGGGAAACTGGAATATCAGAGATTGGAAAAAACTCCTACAAGAATGTCAGTGACAAAAGAAAGGTTCAGAGGCATAGGGGCAAGCTAACAGAAGGAGAGAGAGGCTCTCCCTTTCCCTCTGTTCACAGGAAAACTCCCCCCACGTGGACTAGGCTGCAGCCAAGTGAGGAGAGTACCCCCCCGCTCCACTGTGCGCGGCTGCTGTGTGTAGACATCAGAACCATGTTCTTTCTACAAGCAAAGGCGCAAACATTTAATATTAAACGTCTCCTGAAATGTCAAGGCGGAGCTCTTGAAATCTGCGGGTTCTTGGGTTAAAATGTTACAAATCCGCTCCTTCTAATAGTTAAAACTCGTCCTTTATGGCTAAGTACTTAAAACGTTAGTTCTAGAATGTATATAATTCTCAAATATAGGTGCCAACTAGAAAAAAAGATTTAGAGTTATAAAACAAAATTACTAAACACCCCCCCTTAAAAAAAATCTAGCCTAAACCTGTTTCTCAGTAAACACCAACTGGTTGTGTAACCAAGTAGTAAGAGCAGTCAGTGCTCCTGCCAACTTAGAAGTTGGCCCATAACTTTAAAAATTTTGACTTTACCCTCTTTTAGTTGAGGAAATGGAGGGAGAAGCAAGACACTGGTGAGAACAAAGAAATTGACTATGGAAAGTCTTATTGTGTTCTTAATACAATAAAGTTCTTTTCTCAGCTTTACCAGAGGAGATAAATGCAAGGGTTCCCTGAATGAAGCTGTCATCCCAGAGCAGGGGTCTTCTGAAGGCACTGGCCCTTGGATACAACAAGATCCATCTCTGTACACCTGAGACATGATGGGACTATCATGGAGGACCTTGGATCCAGAATGACAGCTGCAGGTGGGAAAACAGCAAATGTGTATTTTCTGAGGCCTCGGTTGCACTATGGGGAACTATTCCACCCTGAGGAGGTCTCCACTGCCTCTGACCTGATCAGCTGCTGCCTGCCTCTCTGAAGAACCCAATCTTTATCAGGATCATGGCTCATTTCCTGGAGGAAATGATCTGGTTGTAACGTCTTCCTTTTTGGCTTAATCACATTTGAAACTGCAATCTACCTTTTCCCACTTGCTGGCCCCATTGAAACTATTTATTAAAGGCTTTAATATTCTTTAAAAAACCTACTGGTTTTGTAGACTCTCTCCTCCTCATTCTCATTTAGCTTGAATTATCTTCTGTCAAAATTCCATTTTCACAAAATACCCCTTGGAATTTTAATTTTGTTCTCATTTTGACATTAGTGATCATACTCCAGTCTTTCTCCATAAACCCCTTCAGCATCTCAGATTGTCTCAGGTACTTGGCTTCCTCTTTCTGTCTTCTACAGTAAGCCTCTCTCGGGTAATATTAAACTAAGAGGTGCCCAGAGTCAGAGTACACTCTAAGTAATGCAGCTTTGGGACTTGAACTCCACTGCTCGCACAACTAAAGTCAGCATCCGATCTCCAAAGAATCTGTGTTGTCCTTTCCTCGGCTGCAAGATGAACACAGTCATGGTATCTGTCTTATCAGGATGAATAAAGAGAAGAAGAGCAGATTATACAGAGTGCTCAAGATAGATAGAGCCCTGGTGCAAAACACAGTCTAAAGAATTCACTAAAGCAGATGAAAATGGGCCGACATTATTTTCTAACATTAAAAATAATTTTAATCTTGTTAAAACTAAACCTCTTGCTCAAGGTGATTCTCTCTGGACCTTTATGACTTCCCCTGTTTGGGGCTCCTGTGGTCATGACAATGAAGAGCAGCTTTCTCAGTTAAGCCAGAGAGCTCCGTGCGTAACTGTGGTTTACTTAATACAACAGATGAGACAACCTAAGCTTGGATTCCAAAACTGCGCGAGCCTCACCATAGGAAGCGGGAGAGCAGTGAGGACATCTGTGAGACACACACTAGACAGGTATGTCCCCTCTGGAGCAAGAATCTGGAGATATACCTGAGTGCACAAAAAATGAACTCAACAAATATGAATCAGAACGGTCTAGTGAGCTGAGGGGTCTTCAAGACTGTTAAAAATTTGGATTTATTTTTACATTTACGTGGCTGCGGAAAACTTGATTCTAATTTGCAGTGACCAAAGCACATTACCAACCAACAAGACCATAAGGTCATCATTGATTTCTGTGAGTAGGTTTGTGATTAAAAGCCAAAGTGGAACAGGAAGCCGATACGGGGAACCAGCTCGTGGCTACGGGATCTCGGCATGTTTACGACAGCTTGTTTCATTTTAAAGCATTGCTGCCTCACAGGAGGTTGTATATAGAGGTCATCCGTAACAAAACACACAGAGGGAGAAAACGTCGAATTTCAACTTCCCAGAGGCCAGCTCGCATGCAGGAACAGTTTTTATATAGGCCGCAGCATGGAAGCAGGAGCATGAGCCATCAGGCGATCCCCAGCCGGAGAGAAAGGGCACTGTGTCTGGTGATGATGGTGATGCCACTGACCTGTGATAAATACTATATCTTCTTGGCTCACCCTCACTCCCAGCTGTCTCAGAATAAGCTGGAGTTCAGAAGAGTTGAGACAGTTTGCCTGTGGTCCTAGCTGAGAAACACCATCGGGGAAGGGGCCAAACAAGGTCACCTGAAGCTCCAGAGTAACTGAGACCTATGTACACTGCAGAGCCTTGACTTCTGGGGATAAACACTAAATAAAGGGACCTTACACAGAGGAACACCCTGAGTCACCTCAAGGCCCAGTGGAAGGAACTTATTTACAACAAGATCATGTCTGGACCCTAATGTCTTCATTTCTCCCCAGTGCCTCTGCATTTATCAATAGTCTGTGTCTACTGAAAATTTCCCTGGCATTCTCTGTGTAAATTTGAATATCAATCTGTATGTGTCTGAATGTGTATTTTAATATGTAAATAAATATATGTCTACAGAAGACACGTGTATGGATTGAAAGGAAAAATTGCTCTGAATGTGTTGGTAATTATGTTTTAGTTTTTTCACAGTTGAGTATTTTCTCTTGTGTGTGTTTATGTGTGCCTTTTGTATATGTGTGCTTGTGTGTCGGTGCGCGTGTGCCTGGGATTGTGCATAAGGTTGGAGATCGCAGAGTGAGAGTCTGCCTCCATCACTGTTCACCTGGTTCTTGCTGTTGCTGATGTGAAGCAAAGAAGGATGCCCTACTTCCCTCTTCAAACACAGATGGCTGTCCATCTTTCTTCTTTCTATCGGTTGACTTTCCCAGACACTCTTTACCATAACAACATGCACAGACAGACTAGTCTGTTTTCCATTACTGCACCAACATAACCGAAACTGAATTGTCGATAAAGTTTTGAAGATAAAATCATTGTATTTTCATTGGTTCACAAATGAAAATATCATCCAGCTAGTGTAAGAAAGCCACTCAAACACTTTAAGATTACTTTTATTTTTTGCTCGATAATTTCATACACACATATAAGTCGTTTAGATCAAACCTACCCCCACTTCCTTCCTGATGACCCGTCTCCTACCCTTTCTCTTTCATTCCCCAGACACACACACACACACACACACACACACACACACACACACACATTTTTACTTCTCAGCTTTATGAGCTCTTTTCTTTGTAATGACAGAGTGTTTCTAGTATGTACATTGATGTAGACTGTGACCTCTTGAACTAGTTCAAGCCAGTCGAATTCCAATGTAGATGGGGCCTGTGCTCACCAAGTTCCTTCCCAAGTCAGGGAGCTGTTGATGACTGATGGGAAAGGGAGTCACATTCTCCATTACTTTTTTGAGATAAAGTCTCTTCATGAATCTAGGTTCCCAGTTCAACTAGGATGAGTGGTCATTGAGTTCTTAGGACAAGTTGATTTCTTCTCCAGGTGTCCATCAGCATGCAGGACTGTTTTACATGCACGGGAGCCACAGACCTGAAGAGGGACTCTCATGATTTCTCAGAAACCCTGTTACATGCTAAGCCCAGCCTTAATCCCACTGTCCTGTGTTTTCATATTTTTTCCTGCTTACTGGTAAAACAATATTTGCAGATCTTGAGGGTGCTGGAATCAGGATTCTCCTAGCTGGATTATAACATGTCTGTATCACTGTGGCTCACAGAACTGTAGCCCACCTAATTACTTTGTGGAGCCATGCATGCTTACTCAGAGAGACATTTTAACAATAATGCTATGAATTTCCAATTCATAACTAGAAAGAATCTATGAAAGAATATCAGTCAGCAAGCTAAAGAGGCCATAAGTTATCACACGATGAGTTTATGTCATGGTAGTCTTTTCTTTAAAGGACTAAAAAAACAGGCTTTTGTCCTGTGAGAGATGCTGTTGCTGCTTCATATGTAGCACAGTGGGTACCAAGTCAGAATAATGTCACTTTTCTGTGCCAAACACCTAACCGTTGGTGGGGACACTAGGACTTGAGTTCCACATTGTCTTCCACATGTCACAAAATGCTTCCCTGCTTGCTTTATATTCTTCCAGTTATTTAAAATTGCAATCTGATTCCTACCTCAGAGTCTTTAGGTAGCAAGCAGATAGCACCTTCTGAACCCAGCCTGGGTTATAACTTTTCAGTATGTATGTTCTACCAGAATCTAGTGTCGCCCCTTGTTGAATGTGTATTGCTATTGCCTAGAAGGCATTCGTGCCCAACTTCTGTAAACTGCCCATTCTTTCACAAATATGAGACTTTGGGAATGAATCAAGAGTTTGCTCCTAACATACGTACACGATGGAGCCATAGCCAGAGTCAGACACGCTGAAACTTTGCCGGTAAGCCACTGCCATGTGGCGCTATACAGATTAATAGAAATGGGTTAAATTAAGATGTAAGAGTTAGCCACTAAGAAGTTAGAGCTAATGGGCCAAGCAGTGATTTAATTAATACAGTTTCTGTGTGATTATTTCATGGCTGTGTGGCTGGGACCCACGAGTGGCCCCCTCCTCCAACATATGTATATATATATATGTGTGTGTGTACAGATATATATATAATCAAAGACGCTAGAGAGAGCATACTCTGAGGATAACAGTCTCACAGTGAGTGTGAGAGGAAGACAATGTCTATTTTTAACTGCAATTCTAGTCATTCATCACATCACTAGTAACGGGCAGCACACTCCCCCATACACCTTATTTTCACTAACATTATCGTTATTTTCAGTTTTGTTTTTATGTTAAAGATGATAAAATGTGAACTGTGATCTCTGCGTTATTTTATTTTACAAGAGTTTTGACACTAGCACCCTGACCCTCATCGCCCTCCTTCTCTTCTTGTGTTTTTATACACAGATCTCCAATTTTCTGGCCTGAATTTCTCTTGAACTCAAATCCATTGTAACATTCTAGGAAATAATTGATGTCATATAATGAAGAAAGGCTCACTTAGCTCTAACTCAATGTTTCTCATATTATTATTTTTCTCTTTAATTATTTTCTTATATTTTTCCCACTTCCCTCAAGCTCCCTCTACCCCCTTCCCCCACACCCTCCAGTCCTAAGAGAGGGCAAGGCACCCAGCCCTGTGGAAAGTCCAAGGCTCTCCCCTCTACATCCAGGCTTATGAAGATATGCATCAAAAGAGAATCGGATCCTAAAAAGCCAGTAGAGATCCCAAAATGCAATAGAGACAAATCCCAGTGCCATTATCATTGGCTCCTCAGTCTGCCTCAACTGTCAGCAACATTCGGAAGGTCCAGTTTGATCCCATGCTCATTCATTCCCAGTCCAGCAGGAGTTAGTGAGCTCTCATTAACTCAGGCACACTGTCTCAGTGGGTGAACCAATCCTTCATGGTCTTGACTTCCTTGCTCGTATTATATTCTCCCTTCTTCCACTCTTCATCTGGACCGTGGGAGCTCAGTCCAGTGCTCTAATGTGGGTCTCTGTCTCTGTCTCCATCCATCGCGGGACAAAGGTTCTATGGTGATATTCAAGATAATCATCACTCTGACTATGGGAAAAGGCCAGTTCAGGCATCCTCTCCTCCACTGCCCAGGGTCCTAGCTAGGGTCATCCCTGTGGAGTCCTGGGAACCTCTCCAGAGCCAAGCCAACCCCAAAATGGTTCCCTCAGTTAAGATATCTCCTTCCCTACTCCCATATCTCTTCTTCCTCCATCTCAACAATCCCAGTCCCCCAAGCTCTCCCCAACCCTCCCCTTCTCCCCTTTCTCTCCCCCTCTCTCCTTCCCTCTAACCACCACCCCTCATGCTCCCAACTTTTGCCTGGTGATCTTGTCTGCTTCCAATTTCCAGGAGGATCTATATATGGTTTTGGGGGGGTTTCACCTTAATACTTAGCCAGTCGAGAATGGGCACTTTCCCTTCAGGTTTGGGGTCTAGGGTGCTGTACAGAGGTTGAGAGTGGGCACTTCCCATTCAGATTTGGGGCTAGCATGCTGCACAGAAGATTATTTATGTCTTTTCAGGTATCCATTCCACTGATTCAATCATGAGCTTACTGAGTGACCTCTGGTACAATGAGGGTGTGCTATGAAAAAAACTGGGGAGCTCACTTCCAAGGTTTTCTTTCCAAAACTTCACTATTAATGGTCTAGACTTAGAAATAATATTTTAGACAATTTGAGCATTAAAATATGACTGCTTTGAGCCCTAAGTCTAATTCTAACACTGTAAGTGTATATTTCATCTAATTCTAAAATGTTTAAAAAGGAGATGAACCTCCAAAACCATGGTAAAAGTCCTCTAGTGAGGTGCATTTAGACTGTCAATGACCTATTTAACTCTATAACCCCACGTGGATGTCTATTTCACCATTGTCTGCAACCTAAGAATTTTATAGCATGATTTTATAAACTTAAACATCTTTTTTACTATTTTTAAAAAAATTTCATTGGAACAGAAAATTAAGCAAAGTCCCATGGCTATCTGGAATCTGTACTCTTTCCTTACATGAGCATGTCTTCAGGGCAGACCAAATTCCCTGTTTTTGTATGGAGGCAACTGTCACTCTGTCATTTGCATCCAATGTATTTCCCAGTAAGAAGGAGCTTATTTTTAAATTATCAGATATGGACTTTGAAGGACTATTATTTGTGAAGTCCAGATGCAAACAAGCAGATACTCATGACTTTTCTTCACTGCTCTGACTCCTGGTCACAGTTGAAATAGCAGAACTGCCACAGTTACATAACAACTATGAAATTGGAAAAATGTGCAACAAGAATCCTGATGCCTGACTTACTTATATAATGATTTATTATGAACGTAAGACCCCAAAGAATTTCTAGCAGTAGGATCCATAGACCTCCACACTGTGTGGACACACACATGTTCAAGAAGAAGGGTTTACTATGGATATCCAGATCCTTGCTTAGAGTAAACACAGCCAGCAGCCCCTTGGCTCAGAAGTGATTGGCTCATGTCCCTGATTTTCTCTGACACTCCAAGCCAGGGGTTGTAATTTTAGTCTGAACAGATGTTTGCTTTCCCCCACAGCATTGCTTTATTAGGGAACTGTCTATTTTAGTAGGTAAGGAAATGAGTAGTTAATGTACCTGGAATAGATTTCCTAGCCCCATAGCTACTCCCAAAACTGCTGAAGCATCCTATCCCTCTACTGCTCAATAACTGGAGCTGCTGGTGTCCTGTGAAAGTCTAGAAGGTTGATGGGAATATGCTTTGTGCACGAGGAACCTGGATGGGTTGTCCTTGAATGTGCCGTAGAATGATCTTCAGATTAAAGTTACAGGAAACCACTTTCAGGCAACTTTATAGTTGAGTTCATAACTACATGCAGGAGAGAGTCACCCAGCCCATCTGAGAATAACCCCTAGCTGTGGGCACAGTGTTACAGAACAGAAAGAACTTCTTCAGTCTGTCAGTCAACCTGGTAGGTGTGAGAAGATGGGGACAATGCCTCTTCACACAAGGCTGATAATGGTCCCTCCCAACCCCCAAAGAATTTTGGGTAAAATCACCTTTCTGAACACTCTCTTTCCCTGGCATGGTTGCTGCCAGCCCAATGAGCCAGAAATAAGTATGAGTCACTGATGGTTTTCATATAGTTGAATATCTGGTCCCAGTTGGTAGGACTGTTCAAAAAAGACTAGGAAGTGTGGCCTTGTTGGAGAAGGCATATCGGTGTGGGTGTGCTTTAGGTTTCAAAAGCCTGGTCCCATTCCTAACTAGCTCTCTCTCTCTCTTGCTGTGCTGCTATAATTACCACCAGGATTGTCATGGATTAATCCTCTGAAAATGGAAGCCACTATTAAATTCTTTAGCTAAGTCCCCTTTGTCATGGCATCTCCTCACAGCAATAGAAACGCAATGAAGACACGTCACCAGTCTAGGAAGTGTGGCTTTAAAAATTGGAGACGTGTGCAAACATGAAAGACTCACCATGCCATGTAAAGAACAGATCCCCATCAAGAACCCCCCTACACCACGTACGTGTATTTCTTATGCTTGCTTTTGAACTTGGGAGAGAACAACCGTGAATGACCTACTATCAGTCTGAGAAGGCTCATCCACCATAAGCCATAGCAAATTTCCCCAAAGCAGGCAATTTTGATGGCAGCCCAGCCCTTCACAGGAATATGTAAAATTTTTTCCTCCTCCTCATGCAAGTTCCCTTGTCCCCTTCCTGCCTTTTTAACTATTTGAATGAAGGCCACTTACGGTGTGCACAATCAGCATATCTCCTATGACAGGGCTTCCTAATGAAGAAGGTGGGGTCCTGAATTTAGATAATTAAAATACCTGGGTGCGATTTCGCTACATGAGAATGGGGACTTTGCCATCTGGCTGGGTTGTTTGTGTGTTTCACGGGGTCTCTCCTCTAGGTTTTCTCCTGAATCTAGCCTGTGTTCTCTAGAGGGTCAGGCTTCCCACAAAGTTTTCATATGTGGTCAGCACATTTGACCAGTTTCTATGACAGAAACTTCAGCAAATAAAAGGAGGCTCCTTCATGTAGAACAAAGCAAAGCTGTCAAAACCTGCTCCTCCATGGCCTCTGCAGCTTACAGCATTGTGACTTGGGAAAAGGGGCCTGGGAAAGTATTTCTAGTGCTTGGCAGCATCCTCAATAATTCATACTCAAAAACTATCAAATGCAATGCTAGGAGTTTATCTCATTGACTCTTGACCAAGGCGTTTAAGGAACCATTGTTGGCAATGCCAGATGAGTAAAGGGAGGAGCTGTCCTGAGCCAGTTTGAACCAGTTACCTCCATGTCTTTATTTCAAGGTTTCTCTGCCACCCACCATATCCAAATTACTTTTAATCTCAGATGAAACTGTTATTGTTTGCATAAGTAGAACTTGAAATGTCTGAGTTGTCACAGGTGAGTTTTATTTTGAACAATGTGAACTTAATTTCAGAGCTTCCTCTCTCTGAACTAACTTGTCTCTAATATTGTTACTCATACTCAAAAGGAAGGATTCGAGGGACCGAAGGGATGGTCCGGTGGTCAAGAGCATGGGTTGCTCTTGTAGAGGCCTCAGCTTTGTTTCACAGCATCCATGTGGCAGCACACAACCATCTGCAACTCCAGTTCTAGAAGATCCAGCTCCATCTTCTGCCCTCTTTGGGCACTGCGTGGAAACAATATCCCAACACCTACACATGCAAAACATAATCCACATAGAATAACCTTAAAATTGAGGGATTATAGGAGCTACACCTATAATTCCTTCCACCTGGAGTCAACAAAAAAATTGTCTTTACCATATTCACTCTTCTGTCTTTCATTCATTCTCTTCTAATATTTAAGGGGTTCTGATATTAAAGTCTTCCTTCTTGCTGTGAACACTTTAATCACAGTTAGGACAGTAGGACCAGCAGGGAGACCATTTTGTAGCAAATCAACGAGCATTTATCATTGAAACATCATCCTACCTAGGAAAAGGCTGTTTTCCAACCTATGTTTCTAAGGAGAGCAGAGAAGGCCACAGCTGCAGGTGTGAGGGTGGGGCCTGTCAATTGCATCACCTCCTTCTGGCCAACATCTGTTCTGTAGAAGACATAGCTAAAATGGGACTTTAAGGGCAATTAGCCAGACAAGTAGCAGAAGTAGCTCAAACTGATAACTGGCCTCCAGCCAGTGTGCTTCCCAAGACCAGCTCAGAATGTGCACTCCCGGAGCTTGGGGCTAGAGGGTGCCTCTGAGTCTACAGAGGCAAAATGCTGCTCAGATGCCTGGAGGCTGGGATTCTGTGGGACAAACAGGTTTACATTTACTAAAGGGCACTGCTTTTCCTGGGATGCAGGGAAGTTCTAGAACAGAAGCAGCAGAAAATAATACTGATAAGGCAAGGACCACCTTCTGAAAAACAGCCATAACTTAGCAGGAAAACTGGATTGTAAATTGTACCCAGCTCGTATTGTACAATTTAGTTCCTTTTGTACAGTAACACCCTGAGTCCTGTTCTCACCTGGCAGGTGCGTCACTAGCTGAACAGCAGAGGTAGGTGAGGTCTTGTTCCCACTCTGCAGTCCAGGCTGTGGGCTCCTCGCTATGGCAGCCTAGCCTTGAGTCGTAGCTGGCAACAGGCTGAGAGCTCATTGTGACTCACCGAATCAAGCGGGAGGCGAGAAAGAAAAGCAAAGCATTTCTCAGCCTTGCATTGATTGCACTTGGCGCTATTTTCGTCCTTCTCCATTCCCTACTCTTAAAGTTACAGTGTCCTTCAGAGAGTCGGCCTTTTGTACCTTGACCAAGAGATGGCATGGGCGCTCTGCTGAGCATCCCCTAGAGTGAGGCCTCGATGCTGCCAAGAGCAGGCCCATGCTGGAAAGCAGGTTGCTGATTCATTCTGAGACCAATTACCTTGCAAATATTGGCAATAAAGGGCTAATAGTCAGAAAAGGGGGACATGGATGTTTGGTATTGGGCTTAAAACTTGAAGAAGTAACTTACACAGGCTTAATTAGCTGTCCATGTGTCAGGTTCAGTTGGATAATCAGAGTTTTATTTGACATCATCTCAAAGATTTTGGGTGAAGGAGAAGGCAAAATAAGATTTCAGAGCTCAGGGACCAAGGATATTACTGTGGACCCCTTAAGTCTACAGCGGTCATTTGTTTTGTTAAAGTTTGGCATTATAAAGGCCCAACTGACCTTTTCTCTAATGCTAAGTTCCTGGTTCCTGCTTTTCCTTAAAGGTAACTTCACAGCTAGGCAGGAGCAGGAATACACAAGCAAGCAGGGAGGCCATGTACTATTTCTATTTTCAACTATTTAGATAAATGAGTGGCTTTATGCAGAAAGGATTATTTTGGATATTTGAGAAATGAGAAATGAATTATTTTACAACTATTTTATTTAGAGGCATGAGGGAAATTTCAAGATTTGCCACATTTCAAGATTTGCCATTCCTGGCAAAGTGACAGAGCTGCAAGAATAGATTCCAGGAGGTTTCTCTCAGAGGGCTTAGTGGCTAAGTATAGATTTATATCACTCTTGTATGGTCAGTGGGATATGGGGTACACCTGCCAGAGAGGCGAAAGCTGTTTCTCGCTCACTATACCCAACACTAATCTCTCTGCCTAAATGTGAATTTTCCTTACTGGAGAAAGTTTCAAGAAAGTGATGAAAAGAAAAATCAATTTGCTCAAATCTCTCCGATGTGAAGTTTACTTATGAGAAGTCTGAGTCCTGTGTCTCTTCTAAGACTGGGAGGGGGGATTAGACGACAGTTCAGTTGGTAAGAACAGTCCCTCACAAGTCTGAGGAGCTGAGTGTTATCGCCAGAACACACGTGAAAGTGAGACCTGGTGATGCAAGGCAATCGTGTGCTGGCAGAAATCCTGCCTCACACAAGGTGCAAGGCGGGGGAGGGAACCAACACTTGAGATTATCCTCTGACCTCTAAACATGCACCCTGATAGGCATGTGAGGGCATGCGTGCACATGCACGTGCACACATGCGCTCACACGCGCACGCACACACACACGAACATACACAAACTTTTCTCATACACAAAAAGATAGTTCAGTTTTGAAAAGTTGAGATTAGACATGGCTTTCTGCTTTGAATTTTACCCGCTGTCGTGAGACCCTCTGTGGAAAGCCATCTCAAGGGCACAGGGAGTTCTGTAATGTTTGTGTCTCCTCTTACCCTTCTTCCCTCCGTGTTTTCTGGCTTCTGCCTAGGCTTTAGAAAAAACGCTTTTAGCTGCTTTTGCAAACCACTGATCTATGGCAATCAATCCGAAGACAGCAAACAGGACCTTCACACAGCTGTGGTGGCCCAAGCCTTCAACTGTGTCTCTAGGGAGAGGGTGGCTCTCTGCGCAACTTTCAGTCGAATGGCATGCCTTCTCAAGATTGTCTTGATTTTATAGGATCTTGGTTGGCAAAATGGGTAGAAAAATGAAAAAAAGAGGTTTATTAATAGTTCAGTTGCTGAGATTTGAATCCTAGATGTTCATCAAAATACAGATTTAAAACTGGAGATATGATTCAGTGGTTAAGAAAACTGGCTTCTCTTCCAGAGAACTTGAACTCAGTTCTCAGCAACTACATGGCCATTCCAAACCATTTGAAACTCTAGTTCCATGCAATGTGCCATTCCATACTGGTCTCCGTGGGCCCATACTTTCTTGGAGGTGAAGTGCTCATACTCATGAAACAAAAAAGAATTAAATTCAAATATTGACCTTACATGTGTGTATGCCACAGAGCCTCTCCCACCACCCTCAAAACAGGGAACACATTACACCCATGCCTACACCCTTCTATTTACTGAGAAATTTTCTAATTCTTTCTACTAAGTTCCATTTTATATTCTTTATGTTTTTCAAATCATACATATTTTTGTGCATGTGTGTGTGTGTTTGTAGGGAAATGAACCTGAGTAGGGGTGCCCTAAGGTATTAGATCCCCTGTACCTGGAGTTACAAGTAATTGTGAGCCCGGAGAAGAGGGGATGGGAACCAAATTTGAATCCTCTGATAAAGATCTTAATTGCTGAGCCATCTCTCTGGCCCACATTTTTATCCTTAACACAAGAAGAATGTAAGCAGCTTTTTGAGCATATTTTATGTATCAAATGTTCAAAAGGTCCAAGTTCTCCTTTTTAAAATTTAAATTAAGTAAAATTTAACGTTCTTACCTGTCTCTAGTCTGAAGTTTGCTTATCAGCCCTTCTGAAAATTTGTGTAGAAATAGTTCGCTGCTTTATAATAATATCCAGAAGCAAAGCACACCATGTGGAGTCACACAAAATCAGCAACAGTTAGGTCTGAAATCATCGGTGATGATGGGTGTGGGTGTGAGAACAGATTGGTTCGCATTTGGGAAGTGTGTGTTGAATCGTGGGTTTTGGTGGACTCCAGCTTCCCTCGTGGGACCCACTTAAATGTACCTCACCCAGTCTAAGCAGCTCTGACTGTCTCTGTTCTTCCTTCCATCCCAGCCACTTTGTGGTATCCAGGGATGGTCACCTTGCTTCCGGGCATGTCTGCCTTTGTCTGTCTTCCCTATGGGCACTGAGACACCAGGGCTTTTGCCATTCCTTTTGCATTTTCCATTTTGATGTAAATGTTAACCCAGCACAGCACCTTAGACCTTGCTCCTGTTGGGTGAATAGCTGATAAAGGTACACAGAGGGCTTCTGGCTCAGCTGATTAGCCAGCTGTTTGCTTCTCCTGAGCCACTGGGTTGGATTTTGATGGGAAACATCGGGGTCTGTGTACTTAATGTTTCCTTTTTCTCTCTTTATGTGAAAAAAAACAAAGCCACACAGCTGGACCTCAGGAAGCACTGGGTAGTGGTTCCTTTGCTTCCTTTAGTTCCAGGCACTGTTGTTACTGTAGGTGCGGAAGTGCTTAAGGCTGCTTCAAGTCTGGCTTTTGTTTGTGTTTTGAACGGTGGATGATATCACCACTTTTGAAAGGATTACGGAAGTGTCCCAGTCAATAGGATAGCTGTAGACTCTAGCATGTGCCACAGTGTGTTTCTGTGGATTATGTGCTCCTGAGAAGGGTGCGCATACCCTTAGCATGCAGTCAGCAATAAGGTTAAAGTTGGCAAGAAGGCTCGGGAAGAGGCTTACAGTAATAGGAGACAGAGAATGCACACCAGGACGAGGACACATTCAAGCTCACCTTGTCATCCAGCTGAGGACTCAGAGCTGCTCCTCCACGTCTCTGTGGATTTGATGGTAGTCTTGGACTGCATTTCTTCGGGTTCTATTTTAAGTAGCCTTATCCTATAACACCATTAGTCTTCAGGCCTTCGTGCTATTGTAATTTCCTTCTTTTATAGAAATAATATATGATTCATGTCTACATTGGACTAGAGAAAATAATGATACATATTTAAAACAACAAAGTTTTAGCGAGTCACTTCAAGATGTTAACATTCCTGTTGAATGAGTTTTGTCGTACATGTAGAATAAAACTTTTTAAAGTTATTTCATTTGTTTTCAATTTTTTTGGAGAGCATCACAGTGCATTTGGCATCTTGTAAACACAAACATCTGAGATATTTCCTGCAGGCTGTATCTCCACATTTATCTAATGCAGGATGAAGAACCTAGTTATCAGGGAAGCTGAACCTCAAATACAGATTCCCAATTATCAGAAAAGGTCCTGAAATAAGTCATCATTATTGCCTTAGAAGAAAGGCAAATTTGGAGAACTAAAAGGAGGAAGTGAAAAGAATGCCAGAGAAATCCGCCCTGAGGAAATCAGACCAAAGAAACCTGAACTCATCTAACCATCATGGAGGTGGATTTGGAGGCCACTCGCTCTATCCCTACACTGTCCCATGGACCTACAGCCTGCAGAATTAAACATTCACTAAACTCATTTGTCATTGTGGAAAAGAATTGAAAGCCTGCTATATCTGGTGATTCTCTTAGGACAAGAGACACCCATAAGACTTGGAGCCCATGGTGGACTATACCACCACCTGGCACCCAGTTCTCACTGCTGACCTGAGCCTTTATTTGGTAAGAATTCCCTTTTTCCTTCTGTTTACCACGTCTTTTCCATCACTATGTAGTACATGACATAATGAAATCCAATTAGAAGACCTCTAATAATGGCCCTGGAGATTTGTATACCATTTATATATATATTTCAACGTGATTCAACTGAAGAGCTACATAAAAGTAAATTAAAAAGCACAGAATGAACGTGAAACTCAAAGAGCAAAAATTTCTTTTTAAGTGAGCCTTTATTCAGAATAGAAACCGCCTGGGAAGCAGGCACACACTCCCATTTAGCCAACCTACCTATTGGTATTTATTGGTCAAGATGTTTGTCTGCTAGGCTGGGTGTAATAACCCATGGATCGGGTGTAAATAGGTGGGCATGGCTGGCATACAGTAGGAGTGTGTTTGTGAGCACTGAAGTTTAAGGTCACAGGCATAGTTTCTTTCATATGAGCAATAATTTGAATCCATTTCCTTTGTTCAGAACTGGGTTTGGACCTTGGATCATTGTGGTAGGCAAAGGTTCTACTTTTTATTTAGGATCTGGAGAAGTTTTCCATGTGGGCCTTGAACTTTGATTCTCTCTCTCTCTCTCTCTCTCTCTCTCTCTCTCTCTCTCTCTCTCTCCTACTTAGCTCTTGGCTCCACTGGGAGGTCCTGACAATTTTTCGCTCTTCAATGCTAGGACGATGGCAATATTCATTTGGGCATAAGTGCTGAGTGTGACATCATTGTCTGATACACCCAGAGAAAACAAATCCTGACACCACACTGTCTCCTCAGTCTATACATCATTTTTCAATGGCCAAAGGAGCTCCAGCACCCACCGTGTCTCAGGAAGCTCACAAATCCCCTTTATCTCTAGGTAAATATTGTTGAAATTTCCTCAGAGACCTTTAGAGAGCAGACAGCACCTGCCGTATGCTAACGTGTGCTTCCATCTTGTGAACCTGTTTCAACGAGTGCCAAATGTTCCCACATCCTTACTTCTTCAGCGTGACAGATAGGCATATTCTCTTACTGAATGCATTTTTTAACATTCTTTGTGTTTGTTTCTTTGATTTGTGGATGGGTTTTTTTTTCACCATTTTGTCTTGAATTGTGTGGCTGCTATATAATCCATACCTTAGATGTCATTCTTTCCTGCCAATCACCTCTGTAGAAGAATGGAGACATTCACTAATATGCAGAGGAAAACTTGTAAGTGGGCATACCCTGAAGGAGCCAATCTGCAACCAGGCTCCTTTTGCATGCTGAAGGGGGCAATCCCCCTCAGTCCCAACCTGTGCGATGCTTTAGAAGCTATGGCCAAGGCAGGCAGGCGAGAAAGGGATCTTGAGGCTGCAGCTTCAATGCTTTGTTGAGATGGACAGTGGTGGAGAATATGAGTGAGCATTGATAAAGAGAAAGTGATTATTCTGAGGTGCCTCTGGGAAAATGAAAGGCAAGGAGGTAATCTCCATGGAGACCAAGACAGAGAAATTTGAGAGCAAAACCAGATGGGCAAGATTGCTCTCAAATGCTGGGTGCTTTTTAATAGTCCACTTAAGACACGGCACTGACTTAGTGAGTCAGACAGCACATCTGTGTGTGCATCTAGTGGGATCTTCGTGTGCTCTGAGCATGCTTCTTCTGCTCTGCAGACCCAGTGCCCATGACGTGAGCAATGTCTTCCATAATAATCATTTCGCATTATGGAAAATTGTTTGATGGCTTATAAAAGTACTCTTATTGACAATGTTTACAACTTAATAAATATTTAAATGTTACTGAGCCAAACTACATGCTGCAAAAGATATCCAGACTATCATCTGATGTCCCTGTTCTCACATACCATACCCACAACAACTTTGGAAACATGGGGTAGGGAAACTGCCTAGTGGTGCCAGCCAGACTACATATGAGGAGTACTTATTAATTTTGTGGTCCCACTGGTAGAGGATAGTACAGGGAAGCTAGTAAAGATCAGGTCCCCAGCCCTACAGGTAACTGATGCTCACTTATGGATGGGGATCACTTAGTGCTGGCAGCCCCATATTCTTCAGGTTATTTCATCTGACCCTGGTCACTGGCCTTCATAATCTGTAAGGCTGCATTGTGGTGTGTTCCAGGCCGGAGAGAAGATGTTTCCTGTGACCTCATCCACTCTTCTGGGAAATTAACTCTAGCCAAAGGCAGTGCCTCAGTATTTGAAATCAGGTGGATGTTCCTCGGAGGGATCCAGGGAGGATGGAGAGTCTAAATCAGTAGCCATTGCCATCTATTCTCAGGTGGTTTCTCTGGAGCATCCCTGGAGACAGCTTGATTTAGCCTCTGTAAAGCATTTGGGTACCAACATTGTAGCAACAAAGAGTGGGCCTCAGGTCTCACATTCATGAAACCAGAACCAAACCTCTAGGGATCCCCTAGGCCTGCATGTATGCCAACTACCCTTAAGCTAGCTGTGCTGTCCTGCACACTGCTATTCCCCAGCAGTCAATGAGACAAGTTACATATTTTAAGGTTCACAACAGAAAGAAACTTCTTGAAACAGCACTGAACAAATGATATCAGGTACTGTGCCCTGTTCTGAGCTAGATCTCCAAACAACTGTTTGTAGAGATGGATGTAAGGAGGCAAATGGCCAGGGGTCAACCACGCCTGTCTTCCCAGTCTCAGAAAGCTGTGATAGAAGGGTTTCTCTTTGGGAAACCAGGGTAAGAGTTCATGAGTTCATGGCTAGCCTGAGCCACGTACACTACATACCAATAATCACCAGGAAGAAAAGTAAATTAGTTTCTTTTCAGAGCATCAAAGATTTGTAAAAACTCAATTATTCTAAAAACCATTATAAAAAACAACTTCTTCATATGTCAAAAACACATGCATTTTAATGGCAATATCAAATTTTAAAAAATGCATCTAATAATGCAGAATTATATCTAAGGCAAGCAATGGCCATTTTTTTCTGCTTCATATTTTGCCAATAATTTTGATGTGGTATCTGAATTTTTTTTACTTGTCCACATTCTTGTTCAATCTCCCCCAGTCCGTAAATTTTTTCATGGCTTCAAATGACTTTTACAGTGTTAGTATTAAACAAAATTACTGAGATATTTATATAAGGGCTTCATTTTATACAATTAGAGCTTGGCCTGAATATCTCCTAGTCAGTGGGTGTTTTATATAAATTATCTTTATGCCTCTTATAGGTAAAGATTGTTCAACCATTTTTCTGTGTTTTTCTAAGAAGGATATAGAGATAAGTGTTTCAGATATATGGTTATTTTAAGCTTAATTGAAACAGGGTTTTCCTAAAACATATTCCTGCCATGAACCCCTTATGTATAGTTGAGCTATATTTAATATATTGCAACTATCTTGACAATACATATCTTTATGCTTTTGTAATCACTGAAGTCTTTTTACACTTTCACACTACATCCATCAATGAGCTCGAAGACTAACATTAGCTGATGTCCTAGGTGATTAAGGCCATTGATCCACGCATCATCCCAATCATGCACCACACACTTAGTAGGTCAGCATGGTAGCTTCTCTATTTCTCACTTGTAAACATGAAGTAGGCACAGACAAACATTGCTTGATTTTAATTAGAAGGGGGGAACTCAACATTCATTTTTCTGAAGATTTGAAAAATGAATAAGTACTTAAAAGGAAGAAGAACCCCAGTCTTCTCGGAGCTAAAATGTGCTCCTGTCACCAACTAGTTTTGATGTCTTGCTGATTTACGGATATTGAAGTCAAGACCTCCATCTCTTGGAGTGGTCAGCTTGTCTTTGCCTGAATTCTGCAGTCCTAAGCTGAAGTTCAACTTCCCACCTTAACATTATTTTTTTAGAAAATCCCTTCAGAAATTTTCCTTTAGAGCACGAAGAATCAGTAAGAGGGAGCACGTGATGGCCCAGGGATGCAGGGATGGGTAGATTTTCCCCACAGCGACACCCCCCCCCACACACACAGGAAGTCTTCATTAATAGGGGCAAAATAAATGAAAGAACCTGAAGCTGAGCACAGCGGCCAGGTGCCTATAATTCCTGCATTCAGTATATGGAGGCCCAAGGAAACAATAACTTGAAAGATAGCTTAGACGTTTTGTCTGTGTCCTAGTGTTCTGCAATTTTCCTTATTAACAGCATAAATATGGGTGTTCAGGAGGACAAATTAAATTTACAGGGCAATAACAAGAATAAAAGCAAATGAATGATGTAAATTAACAACTGATGTCCTCACAACATTTTAGTGCTTAACATTATCACATGATTTCTGTGACCCATGCATCCCGGATGATGCAGAATTAAAAAAAAGAACCATTCGTTGACCAGAGGTGGAAATCATTGATCACAATGGGATGCTGGTCTATATTTAATAGGGTTGGCATGTGGTATCACAGACTCTCTTGGAACCTTACTTTGCTCCATCAGAAAGGAGAAGGAAACATGCCTCCTGTTTTTTTGTTTTGTTTTTTTGATGATTTTTTGTTTTTTTTGGGGGGGGTTGTTTTTGTTTTTGTTTTTTTCCTATTGTGTCTAGGATACAAACTTCCCAGGAGACCTGGGTGGTTTTCTTAGAGTTCGGGTACAAATAAATTGCTTTTTCCAAGCCCATCAGCTCAATTCTTCCCCAGCCCTTTGGAAACCTGTGGACGCTACTCCTCCTCTCTGGCTAATACTACCTACACTCATGAATAGTTCTGGCTGCTTTGCTGGGCAGATAGATAAAATGTCATTTCAGGTGCAGTGAGAATGGAGAGAGACTGGGTACATAGCCTGTTCTTTTCTCAATAGCCTTATAAGGAAATGGTTGCTTGAAGAAGTAGATTTTATTTTTTCAGTATTAAAGAGTTCAAAAGATCTCAGCCCAGTCTTTAGCTTTTATCTGATAACTTAATTCTATGCTTTTTCTGACATATTTACTTTCTGCCATTTATCAGCTACTGTTTCGATTACAAAAAATAGTTTAGAATGTTTCAGAAAGGAATTACTTCTTTCTATATTGCCTGCATGTGTGATAACCATGAATACATACAGGACTTTATATGTGTACATAAAATGCATGTACTTTTGTATATAGAGAGCATTTTTCTGGTTTATAGTTCACACACACACACGCATGCATACACACACACACACACACACACACACCATCACCCCTGTTTGCACAAGGCTGCCGAGATTGTAAGAGCAAGGAACTGCTTTACTTCTGCTCCCTAACCTTTATAACTTGGAGGCACCATAGGAGCACAGAGACATAGTTTACGGAGATTCCCAGTCTCCCGGATGCTCAGAAAGTTTGCACCTTGAGACCAACTCCTGTGAGTATGACAGAAAGAGCATCCCTCTGTTTTATTAGCACACTGATGTGTGCCAATGCATCTGTGTTAAGCCTGGAATGTATACGAAGGAAAGATAACCAACAGGCAAAGAGATGGAACTGGAAAGTCAAAAGGCTAACATGCACCAAAGCTGCTGGGATTTGTTAATCCACAGCTGAAATTTTTAAAGCAGCTAAGCAGATCTAGATTTTTTTCTAGAATACTTTTGTTCATCATTACTGCTTTCTGTGGATTTGGTAGACACTATATTCATAGACGTGTCAATGTTTCCAACCGTATAGACAATTTGGTGCTGTCTCTAGAACAACTACTAGAAGGCATAACAGGTCTTTATATATATTTTTTAATGTGTTTGAGTCTTTCTAACTAAACCCAGCTGCCTCAAACTCAGCACTTCTTCCCAAAACACTGTAGGAAGTAGGACCTGCATTTCTCTAGGGAGAGGTTGCCTTGTTGGTGTGAGCATCAGTCATGGCTGTGAGCCCTTGGCTGCTGCTGACATTTACCTCCCTAACTTCCAGGATCTATCTCTTTTTTAATCCCTCCTCCTCCACTTTCTTATTGGAACAATAGCAGCAAACGTGCATCTCAGAATTTAGTGTGGGAAACTCTGACCTGGGGATGTGACTGATTGGTTAATATATCTGAGTCTGAAATATACCCATATGACATACAACTTCCTCCCCCCAAATACTGGGAAACAGTTATGTAATTATGAGCACCATGGAAACTTGCCTTCATAGCAGATTTAATGCCCAAATATAGATGAGCAAAGCCTTCCAATTCAGAATGCTTAGATAGGCCTTGTTACCTAGGCAACAATGTATTGGAAATAAGATGTCTGCATTCACTCATACTTCTTTTCCAAAATCTACCTTTTAGGTTGCTTTAGAATATGGATTTTGAAGCTGAATACCTAATTTTCAGGAAAAAATAAGATAATTATGACAATTCTGAGATCCATTGGCTTGAAATAAACCATAAAAGCATAGGGTAGATTCTTTCAGACTAGAAGTCTCGCCATTCGAAGTTTCCCATTGAATCACAGAAAATGGGATGGTAATTGAGACCAAACACAGGGCAGTGCAATTAGGAACCAAACCCTTGAGAGTTTAGAAGTAGGGGAGTAGAATTTTTAGCATCTTATGTTTAAGCAGCCAAGACTGTCCTGGGTAACAAGCCCGAGATTTGAAGACTAATTGGGAGCCTGAGCAAGGAATGGGGAAAGGTCGAGTAGCCTTGGAAATGGGGTTGAGGCTTCTATTGTGAAAACTCATGTTTCATATGCTCCATTTCCTTCTAACCTCCTTTCTCATCGAATGAAGCCAATGACACCCCTGCCAGAAAGAGTTTGTTCCACCCTTCCCTGGCTACCTCTGAGCAGCATGAATATCTTATCATCCTTCCTTGACACTAGTTGTGTGTGCTTCCAAGTCATCCACATCCAAGCTCTATAGGTGTCTATGTTGAAGTCAATAACGTTCTGTGTCTTAAAATAAAAGAAAAGAAGTTGGGAAAGAAGATACATAACATAACCACTGATTAAATAGTTCAGGGATCAGTGAAATTCTAAGTTCATGGAGAGAAGGAATCCTGGGTTTTATAGTGACTTGAATTCCTACTGTCATTGTTGAAAAGTGTCTTAATGTCTGTTGGGTGAATCCAGGTGCAACTGTGCAAGTGCAATTGAGATCTGTGCCCAGTTCTCCAGTTTACTCGACTTGGTCAATGCTGCTTTATCAGTGAGATGAGGAGTCCTGCAATGACTTACATGAATCTAAAGTTTATAGAGGAGGCATTTCATAAGGTCAAACCTTTAAAAGTACATTTCCATTCACTGGAAAGATGGACAGGCAGCTTAGAGAACCCCTGCTCTTACAGAGGACCTGAGTTCAGTTCCCAGCACCCATGTCCTTGGATAACTGTCACTACAGCTTAAGATCCAGGGGAAACTAATGCCTCTGGGCTCTGAGGATATCCAAACTCATGCACACACACACACACACACACACACACACACACAAATATACACATGCACAATTAAAAATGAATTTTAAAATAATGTTTTAAATATATATATATTACAATAAAATTAGAATTAGTTTTCAAGTGTGACAATCATAGAGATGCCATGAAGACACATTGCTAAGTTATAACATATTCCCACGGCAATGTCTCAGTATTTCTTATTGAATTGTCCCTGTCGTATTTCTGTTCTTGTCAGGAAGTCAGTCACTGCTATTGTTTCTAATGCTACAATATCCTTTTTCACCCTACATAGAACCTAGATTATGTTTCTCACTTTGCTTTTTCAAATATAAATCTTAGGTCAAGGCTGTTGTGAAGAACCTGAGGTCCTGTGAACAGAAGCGTTTGGTTATTTCTTGTCTTAAAATATTGGTCATCTTCATCACTCATCTCTTAAATTCTCTTACTCAAATTTCTTAAAATCACTTCCTCAAGGCTCGGGAACCACTTTGCCCTCCATGTAAGCACACCTAATCAAATTAATCCAGATCAGCTGTTCCTATGTGAGCTGGTGACTGCTGGTGAAAATTTCTGAACACTCAGAAATAAACGGCCTGGACGGACGCATGAAATGCTCAGTCGTCACCCGGAATGTAGGACTTGCAGTGAAGGCTTGTCAATTTAAGTTCTCTGCTACCCTGCACCAGGGCTGCATTCCACTGCTGCCCAGTGCAGCTGGATCAGACACCCGGCTCTCATTTCCATGAAAGAGAGCCGGGCTTACATTAGCACAGGGCATGACAAGATAAAAAATAGATTCATTATTTGACCAGCTGATGAGTCTGCCAGTAGAGCTTGTGAATTTAAATTACCAAATGGGGGTGGGGATTGGAGCCATGTGAAGCGGTTGTCAGCCCTCTGCTTTTGCTTCTAGGCAAGACCTTACCTAAATTATTTCCAACAGTTATTGCCTATGGTAGTCTTGCATATCTCCCCTTGGTGGAGATACAGCCGGGCTCAGGAATTCATTTTCATAGCTGATAACATGTGTAGTCGTGATAATGCTATTCTGCCTTAGAGATGAGCTCTGTGGCCCTCAAAGTACCCTCCCAACAAAAAGCTCCGCCATCCCCGGCATATTCCTGACAGATATGAATCACTGCCTTGAGAAAGCACACAGTCTGTTCCCCTCGCACACACAGCCAGCACAGTCTTGTCCCAAGGTTTGTGCACTGATGACTTTGCCACAACTGTGTTCATGGCACCTTGATCTTTCAAGTTCAGATGACTTCCAACTATGGCTCCCCTACACCTTCCATAATTTTATGCTTTAAAAAAAGATGGAGGGAGACTAAACACTGGAGGCAATTGAAAAGCCATTATAATGTAGGAATAACATAACTGTAATTTATGCCAGTCAGGGAGGATTAATAATTAATTGTGGTTTGTGAGAAAGGATCTTGCTTAAGGTATATGTTGGGGGATACATAGTTGAGGTTCCAGTCTCTGGTTCATTCGATAGAAGATTTTTCATGGACAGATGGTCATTGCTATTATTCCTGTGATGAGCACATTGGAGGTCTATGTGGTGTACAAACTAGGTGTGAGGACAGAATAAGCCAAAGAGCTTGAAGGACTTTGAAGAAACCAAATGGAACACTGTCGAGCTCACTGACCACCAAGTCCCCACTTCCCTGACTCTCATGATGTCCGCACATGTATACCTTTGCCTTTTCCCTCCTTAGAGTCTGGGATGCACCAACTCTCAGGGAAAATGTGGGTGTATTAGTTTGCTATTTATTCATTCATTTATTTACAAATCCCTTCCTACTTATCACCAGACAAAAACTATTGTGTACTTCTCCAGTGCAACCTCCACTAATAGTGCCTGTTTTTATATGATCCTCCCCTAACTCTTAATTACAGAAAAGTATATATAAAAACACATAATGTAAATAATTGGAAGAGAATATGGGGTCATTTATAGGCTTTTATTTAAGTAAAATCAATCTCTCTTTTCTGGGAACATGATGCCTTATAATTGAGTAAACCAAAAAGTAAGTTGACTAAGAAAAGATAAAAACTGTTGAACAGTAAAACATTTAGTGAAGGTCATTGTGTGTGTGGGCAGAGCCTATACTTTTCTCTGAATTGTTTCTTAAACGTGAGAATACATTTTCTACAAAATCTATAATCACAAAAGGTATTATACACAAATCAAACAAATTTATCTTAAAAGTACCAAGCATTATGCCACAACTTACACCTAATCAAAATTAATTCTTTTAAAGATACATTTTTATGACTTATTTATGTTTGTTTCTGTGTATAAGTATATTCATGTCCATTCAGGTGGTCTCAGAGGCCAGAAGAGAAGTGTCATAAACCCCAGAGCAAGTTACAGTCAATTATGAGCCACCCAAGAGGATGCTGGGAACCAAACTGTGGTCCTCTAAGAGTGCAATACATATTCTTAACTGTTGGGCCCTATAATTGCTTTTTAGAGAAACATTAGTCTTTGCTTACAGATACAACAGTAGCTGATAAAGCCCACTTCTTTGATTACTCACAATTCATAGTACAAACACGTAAATGTCTTTAACCCCATTTTACACAGTTCAACTTCAAACACAGACAATAACCTTACTGTGGTGTGTTCAATGAGAATGGTTCCTACAAGCTCATGTAGCTGAATGTTTGTTCCCCAGCTGGTAGAACTATTTGAGAAGAATTGGGAATTATGACCTTGTTGGAGGAGGTACACACCTTGGAGCAGGCTTTGTGGTTTAAAAAGCCCACAGCATTGCCAGTTAGTTCTATCTCCGACTCCTACTTGTGGATCAGCACTGGAGCGCTTACATGTTCCTGCCACCATGGCTTTGCTCTGCCGTCATAGACTCTAACTCTGAAACTGTAAGCCAATCAAAAGCTTTCTTTTTAGGTTGCCTTGGAGAGGGTGTTTTATGACATCCATAGAGAAGTAACTAAGACAGTTGCCATTATTAGTAATCAGAAAATTGCAATGTTTTTCGAAGAAAGAAGATGCTTCCCAGATGCCTTGTTTTATTGATTAAGTAATATAAGAACCAAAGTAAACTTTATGTGACTCAGTTACCCATGAAGACTGACTAATTTCTCACTCTATTTAAATGCCAGATAGTGGGTGAACCATTTAAAGGAGTCGGTAAGCTTAAGAAAGAAAAGTCTGTAAGAAGAATTTGCTGTGTGTCAAGGGAAAAGTCCTGAAGACCGTACCTTGTCCATTACATAGAACACTGATACTTTTGGAAGCATCTTCCATTTGAAGGATTGCTATATCCTATGTGTACTTCACAGTGACTTTATTGTGTAGGCTTACACTTCATTCTGACTGTACATTTAGCTTACACCTATCCCCAGAAGAAAAGGAAATGCAGTTATCCCAAGACATTAGTCAGAAGAACTTTCTAGAACCTAAGCAAGAGACTGAAATGAGAAAATGTTCTGAAACCAAATGACCTCATGGATCAGATGAAAGGGTACAAAATGAGTTACCCTGCAGCACACAACAACTGTTAGCTATTTTGGAAACTTACAACTCAGTGGTCAGAGACAAGGTCAAAGAGGCCATCATGCATTGCCATGATGGTGACCTTTGTTAGGTCATGTGTAAAGGCTCTGCAATGAAGGACCTAGGGCTCTAAACTGGGCAGAAAGAATCATGATGTGTGTGGTCACCAAAATGTCAACTATAGTCCATTCTTTCGGGTCTCCTGACACAAGCCCTCACAGTCCACTTGGACGACATGGTCAGCTTCTGATATGATATTTGGACAAACTTAAGTTTAGAAATATAGATTCATAATCCAGGAAAAAGAGAAAGCCACTCTGGAAAGAATATACACCAACCAGGTAGATTCTGTTCAATTTATACATTGGACCTCAGAACATTGCTGTTCTGCTCTAACTCAGGAAACAAACTAGGTAATTCTGCTTCTGTGTGTGCGCTTTAATAGTATTTACTGTAGGGAAGAATCCTCATATCTTGTTCATCCCAACCTTCAATTCACAGTGTAGGACATGTCTGTTCCCTAGAGAACCTATTTCTTTAATTAAGTCTCATCCACTGTAAATACGATTGCCAAGTTTTTTGAAACAACCAGAACCTGGACAACATAAAGAAGCTCATTCCTTAGAATAAGGATCTTCATTGTAGGTATAAAAGGTGAACTGAAATCGTGTGCATAGTCTTATCTTCTCTTAGATGGCACAGTTTGCCTTGTCCTTGTGTGAAAGAAGCTATGCATAAGGCCAGGGCCATTCTAAACATGTATGGAGTTTGATTCGGGGACCATATTAGTATCTGTGTTTGTGTGACACAACACAGTGAGACAGCCATGGAATACAAATATCAAAGTAGGCCAGCTGGTGTCTCTGTGAAGAGGGGCTGTGAGCATCCCTTAGGCTCAATTGTTCTGATGAGTGAAGAACATTCCTCTTGAGACTGTTTGGATTCAAAGTAGAGCCTCTGTCACACAACATCATCCTTGCCATGAACAAGGCTCTAAGATGTCTCTCCCGTCTTTACTGTGCCTTACGTAACTGACACTGGCTGAGCTACCAAGAGCAGAGTGGACAGCAAGAGCAAGGGAAGAGCTGAGAATGAGCATCTAACGAGAAGAGCATTCACAGCTTTTTTTATTAGTGATTTTTCTTGTTGCCTCCTTAGGATATGCCTGGTGCTTTAAATGAAGGAGTGTGGAGAATCTGGAAAGACACATTCCAAAGCCATACAGTAGGAAAGGAACTAGAAGAATCACTCAGGCACTCCCAGGGCTAGCCTTTCTCAGAAGGACCAGACCAAATTTTGTCTCCTTCCTCTTCTAGTTCATCAGTGTGGTTAATCCCACAGCCTTTTCTCTGTGGAGCCCCCTGCCAAGGCCATTACTGTGGTTCCTTCAACACATGACTGGGAAGCATGGCAGCACTTCCGTCTTTCATCCACACATGCCCAGTGCCTTCAGACCCAGCTGTCTACTGGGCTATGGAGTGGCCATAGCTTTACTCTGATGTCCAAACGCCATGGGTTCTGATATCAACTCTCATAATACCATGATCTATATTGCAGTATATGGTATGCTGAATTTTTTTCTGGTTCATATGATGTATTACAAGAGGCTCACATGTTACATGTTCCAAATGTCTTTTTGTTTTTTTTTTTAAAGTCTGAGTAAATATTGAATTAGTTAATGGAGGGATTTGGGGAATATTTAAAACTCAGAAACATAGCTCTGGGTCAGAAGTTAAGAGGCCAGTGGTGGGTGAGATGCCTACATCATTTGGAGCAGTCTTCTTTTCCAAACAACAAGAACTTCGGTCTCAACCAGCTGCTCCCCTGAGAAAATCTGCTCTTTGAGATAGGATGTGTTCATGTCTGTGTCTACAGAGGGTTCCCACATCCCCCCACCTCAACTAACACATGCCTGTGTTGATATGAGTACATGAGCATTTGGGTCATGGTGAAGTTCTTCTCAGTCTGTGGCAGTAAATTTACCAGTAGAGTAGCTGAGATGGCCACACTTAACTAGTGGAGAGTTGGTGACATTGCTGTGTCTGTGACCATATCTATGCAGATGAGGCGAGGTAACTCCATCTGCACTAACAAAGAGAAATAAAAATGCAAATTAGGGTTCTACAGAGAGAGCAGACAGAGGGATATATATATACGTATATATATATGTATATATATATGTATATATATATATTCCTTGTTCTCCCTCGCTCCCTTCCTCCTACCAACCTCATTTTAAGAAACTGATTCACCCAACTGTGGTGATAGGCAAGTTAAAATCAACAGGGTAAACCAGATTTACAGAATCTCTATTCATTTTGCAACCTGTTCTTTCTCCCAGCCTCGTTCAGAAGGCTTTCTATTGTCTGAGGTCCACGCACAGCAGAGAGTGGCATGCCTTTTACTGACCTGAAATGTTTTCAGATCCACAAATACTTCACAAAATTGTCTAGACCAATGTCAGAGCAAGCATCGGAACACTACAGGTTGGGCAGGGAGACTGCCCAGGAGATACACACATGGTGTCATGGTCACTGCTCATTGCCTATAAAGAGAAGATAAGTTACTCTAACATATGGCTATCTAAGTTCAGTAATTGATGTGGCAGTGGGGAGGTTAGTTGCAAGTCAGAGGAATCTAAGGAATACACTCTGAAAAATACTGATGAGTTGGGGCAGCACCTATCAGGCCCATAGGTGATAGATAACATGACTGAGATTGCCACTGCTATTCAAACTTTCCCTGCTAATTTTAAGACATCCTTCTAAGCAGCTTCATGTTTATGTTGTGTCTGGGTTATAGCCTGTTGGAATCTTGTTTTCTAAAGAAGACCCAGGGCTCATGAAGGGGAAAGCAAAAATTTACATTTAGCAAATGTATGGCCATCAGCTCCTTGGATAAAGTTCACCTGCCAGCTAGCCAGCAGGTTTGTTAGAATCCCTCACTCCTCTTGGTCCAGGGAATGATACAGCAGCAGCAAGGACCAGGAAAGTAAAACTCTGGTCTTGGGTAGAGACCTAACATTCCATATGGGATGGCCAATCACCTAGCCAGCATACCACACCCAGGAAAGACATCTCCCTTAGGAATTCAGGTTCACCATAAGCCTTACTGAAGAGATGGGTGGAATGATTAAGACCTTAATGAGATACAGCAAGTGTTGTTTCCAGAACTTCCACCCCTTAGCCCAGTATCCTACAAGTCTGAAGACTTGCATCTTTCTTTGTATGTCTACTTTCCTGAATTACTGAGCAAGTGTGATTTCTCTTTTCCGGTTTCCTATGTCTGTTCCAAGCACGTGTCTCCTAAGACTTTGTGCTTTAATTTTTCTCAAAAGCTCCCCCCACCTTCCATATTGCTGTTTGCCCCTGTGACTTACGATAGGCTTGCCTAGCCCACATGGCCCCTGTGACTTACCACAGGCTGGCCTAAGCCACATGACATGGCTTTTTTATTCTCTTCTCCATAGTCCTTCTCTAGGCAGTAGCCAAGATTTACAGCTTTCCTGTCCAAATGATTTTCTTTTAAATGCTAGTAAAATTTGTGTGTTTGTGTGTAAGAGAAAGAGAGAGAGAAAGAGGCAGCCAGACAGAATAAGACCCTACACACACACACACATTCATACTTTTTAAAATTTGACAAATATTGTTAACCTTTGTTTCAGACTCAATTCCTAAACTTTTTCAGCTTAATTTACTGCAAAATAATAATAGTAATTATAATAATAATAGTAAACTTTACTTAAGCACAAACTAGAAGAGCTGTAGGACCAAGGGGGCTCAAAGTTAAATATTAGAGATCAGGATCTTATCAGATACAGAAACAAATGAGTCTTTAAAAGCATCATAAGATCAAAAAGCACCTCCTGGGAACAACATCAAGTTTTATCTTCTGAAGTTGCTCACTTCAGCTTGACTCTCTCTTAGAAGCCTGGTCAACGTTCTCTAAGGGGTCAATATCTCCATGCTTCACTTCCTCTCTGCTCACAACTGATTATTTTCCATCCACATCCTATTGGACAGAACTGGGGCCTTTTATTGTGAATGATTCAGATGTTGTGTACCAACCTGGATTAGGAAGTGGGAAGCATTTCTGTCAGGGACTGAAGGTGTGTGCTCCAGAGCTGCTGAACTTTCTGGTTGTCAGGGACAGTCTGTGTGCCCGGGTCTGTGACATGTTCCCCTCTTCAGTACCTGAGATTTTGTCTATCTGCAGCTTCTTTAAGGACAATTTAAGTATTGCATACTCTGACAATGCTGTTGTGTTAGACACCTTTCTCCAAGCTGTTCCTTTCCTGCCAACATGCACTCGAGTCTGAAGTTGGTAAGAGTCTTCTAGCTCGGGATAGCTTCTTTCATCTTTGAGTGGAAACAGGCATGCACAAGGGACAGAACCAGGGTCAATTTTTAGTGGGCTTCATGCAGACCAGCTGTAATTAGGCATGTGCACGAAGGGACACAAGATGTCAAAGAAGAACCCCTGATCACATGTGGTCCTTCACATAATTCTTCCCCTGAATGACATCACAGCTGATGCAATGTAACTGCATAGAGATTTAATCTCTGTCTCGAAAGGCATAGTCAATGGTGCTGAGCAACACACGACATTGTGTGCAGATTCCACGAGAAGGTCTCTGACCCTTCTTGGTGTAACCATTTTTAGGAAACCAGTGTATCTGGAGCAGTAGTTCTGTCTTTAGCTCATAGGAAAGAGAACCACCCAATCCCAGGCAGGGGGAGTGTGTGGGAAGCTGGACTTCAGGAGTTCTGTGTTTCACTGGGGTAGTTTGAATGTAATTGGCCACCATAATCTCATTGTAGTGGCACTATTAGGAGGTATGGCTTTGTTAAAAGGGGCATGGCTTTGTTGGAGGAAGAGTATCACTGTTGGGACAGGTTTTGAAGTTTCCTATGCTCAGGATATTGCCTATTGTCTCAGTCAATCTCCTGTCGCTTGCAAGATGTAGGCCTTTCAGTTCCAGTACCGTATCTGGCTTCATTCCTCCATTCTCCCCACCACGATGATAATGAACTAAATCTCCAAACTGAAAGAGAACCACCCCAGTTAAATATGTTTGTTATAAGAGTTGCCATAGTCTTGGTGTCTCTTCACAGCAATAAATACCCAAGATACACACTTGCATATATTTTCTCTACTGGGGACTCTACATCCAACAGGCTGAGTGAGACCCTTCCCAGAGGAACGGAGTCAAGAACAGGTACCCTCTTGAATGGGACTTCCAGTGCACTGAGAAGTATGGGGAGGGGATATCCATTTTGGAGATCTGCTGACGGAATTCTTGTTTTCCATTGAGAATTATTGGATGTCGTTTGCTATTTTCAGACTTTTTAAATGTAGCTCCACTCCAAAGAGTACTAGTGTTTTCATGAAATGCTCTTGACATTTCTTAACTGCTGCAGTGTGGGATGCTATGCTCATGGCTGTTGTTAGGTTCTTTTATGTCGCATTCACATTTAAACCATGAGCTCTGCACCTAGTATCTCCTTAACCCAATTCCTATGAAGACAAATGTTATAGCAATGCATTTTTAAGCTTGTTTGATCATCTTTTTCAAAAATACTCTGGCTAAATCTGTAAATGACTTGGAAAACAAAGTGAGATGCAAATAAAGCTTCCTAAAATCTTTGTCATTTTATAGCAAATTTTGAAGTTGAAAATGTATCAATTTTATATTTAAGAGTAGTGGACACCCTGAAGGAATACTTAATTTTTAAAGAGATTTATTAATTCATTTGTGTGTCTGTGTGTGTGTCAGCATGACTATTAGTACACCACATGCATGCAACACCCATAGAGGCCAGAGGAGGGCCTTGATCCCCTGGAACTGATATTATAGGTAGCTGTGGAACTGAACTCAGATTTTCTGTTAGAGCAGTGAGTGCTCCTAACCACTGAGCAATCTCTCCAGCCTATAGTTAATGTTTTATCATGCTCACAACTTAGCATTCTTCAGGGCTTTTACACAGCAGCAGGAAGAGGCATAAGCTATGTGTATGTACTTTGATGTCTTTGCATGTGGCAACGTGTATGTGTGGGTGTCTGTACATACATGTGTACACTGTATCATAAAAGGCTAGTATTTCTGAAGGAGAAGATAAGAGAGGGAGCAAGCACATCGCTCCTCTCTGTCCTGTGGAGACAACAATAGCAATCTGTATGTTTGTTTCTGTTCTTCCTCACTGCCCGCTTCCTGTCTGGGATGACTCTGTGGTTCACAACTCATTCAGGGCAGGATTGTCTTTCTCTTCACTCACTTGCTCATCCCAGCAGAGAACGGGATTGAAATGTTGCCTCATAGGGAGCCGTGGAGTTCAGGTTTGGTGCTGGTCATGAGCTGTGTCGCTTCTGCTGTTTGCTCACTTTTTCTGGTGAGGGAGCCACATGTGGTCACTCACACTCTAGATGATTTCAGTTCAAAGTTGCATCTGTCTTGGTACTCAAATGACCAAATCCTTGAATGACAATTTTGGGACAGAATAATTCACATATGACAACATGACAGACAGGTGATTCACTTGTCATTGTTGTTGGCCTTCATACATCACTTAATGCTTTAATTTTGGATTTGTTCTGTATTGAAATGAAAGAGGAGCAATCCCATCTTTAAGGCATGGAGATTTTTCACAGACACGTGCTATGTAGGATTCCATTTGCTAAGATATTGTGCTCCATAATATGCACCCTTTAAAACAAGTTACATTGTGAAGAGCATCCCATTGTGTGTAAGTACCAGGATTCAAATGTAATAACATTCTGGGGAGATTTAGGTATAACTGTACCTGGGTGACATCCAGAAGTTACCTTAATGCTTTAAGTCAAAGAAATGGCACCCTAGATCTAACCAGGGTCAACAGCCACTATCCCTGTTCCTTATGATGTAGACTCCAAAAGCAAAGGAAAGTCACCTTCACCACCCTGAGTTCTACCCAGAACTTGACTCTCTGTGAGGCTTCCTCTCAAAAACCCAGCTGAGTTCTTGCTCAGACTCTGAAGGAAAAGGCTCTAGTTAGTTAACCAAAGACAGACTGGCAGGAAAGTGAAGGGCATCTGCATCTATTTAGGGAATTGCCATTGGGGTGAATGGGATCAGGGCAATCCCAATTTACATCCTGCGAAGTCATAATGGAAGAGACTTTTTATGAGGAATTTCTGTGCATAAAATCTGCTCTCAAAGGCAAGTCCAAATTCACTGTGAACGGTCAACCCGGGGCAGGAAAAGGGAGATGTATTGACTAGCAGGGACTGACTCCTGGCACAGTCTGTGCTTTGACCTTTAGCAAGCCCACCTGCTGTCCTCTCATGCATTCAGCTGCATGTGGAATTCTTCCTTTCCTACTGTGATGAAACGGGTACAGTTAGAACGAGCCAGCCCGTGGGAGAACTTTCCACCCTGAGCTCCAATGGGTTAGCATGGCTCTTCAGTTACTCCTTTCACCAAGTGTGTTTCCTGTGACCTACTGCATGGGTAACTGGAAGCAGGTTCTGCTGCACCAGCCCTGTGTGGCTTCCCTGTCCTGTTCCATTGAGTACCTGTACTCTTGCAAATTGAAGGTCCACAGGGATACACCTGAATTATTGTCTCTTGTCAATGGTTTCCAGAATGACTTTTTGTTGTTGTTATTGTTTTACTTTTCAGGAATATAATGAATAGAAGTGGTTTAGTTTATTGTACATAGTGCTCTAGCTTGAGAAGAATATCAATTTAAGTTTTTACTTATTTTACCACTGTATATGAAAAGCCAAAAATAAAAAAGTAAATTGTTTAAGTAAAAGAAAACACATGCTTGCCAGGATGACCTCAGAAGCAGGGAGGAATCTGTGCCTCTGAATGTTGCATCTACTTACAGACACGTGCACAGGGCAATATCAGAAGAGGAGACAGATATGAGATTCTCTTGAGAGAAGAACAGTGTTTTAAAGATAGAGAGGGAAGGTGATCTGTAGGCAGAGAAGCTACCCACAGGAAGGGTTTCAATTTGTAAGGTAGGGGCAAGGTTGGATGTCTTCAAGGTAGAGAGGAGAGAGCGAGACTGGCTCAGAAGGAGCTGTTGGAAGCTGTGAAACATGGAATGTATTATTTTATGATGTCAGTTGTAAAATAAGGACACCAAATTCAAAGTTGTTAAAGATCTCACATCTAAATTCATGTGGAAGTCACCCTTCCCATGATGGGACCCCCTATGCTATATTTTACCTAAAGTGCCTGTCCGAGAATACAAGATAAAGAAACCTGCCAGTTTAGCTTTTATAGTGGCTCATGTGATTTCATTATTGAGTTTCTGCTTCGTATTTGCATATTAATAGTAACAAACTGTTGAGTCAAATGCATTTCATTTTTAAAGCATTTGATTTCAAAGCTTGGAGGAGTGCTTTTCTGTTTGTATTGCACCCCTCTTTGAAGATGAAGGCTAGGAACATTTGCATTTTTAGACTCTCTACTACTCTTTTTCACCATTGGGGCTTGATGGGAGCAATGCTTTCACTGTTAAGACCTGCTTGGAAGCTCTGAAGTCTGAAGGTGACCCGCGGGGCCAGGATTGACTTCTAGGCAAGTTACTTACTACTTGACAGCTTTTCTGAAGCTTGATTGGCATCTTCTTTGTTAAAAATAAATAAATAAAATAAAAGTCCTGGCACGAGAAATTCAGTACGGATAATAGAGATAAAAGTTACTGTCAGGATGGAGTCCTGTTCTGCTGAGTGTGGGAAACCCATGGGGCGGGGCAATGCAGATGAAATACTGGAGATTGGGCGCAAACTGAAAGTCGGGAAAACATTTGATGCACTCTGATTGTAATTATTCTAGCAGGAATTGCTTAAGCTTCTAAAACAAAAGTGGCATTTAAGTGTCTTTTTAAGACAATGCTATGTCAAATTTCTAGCATAAATTTAGATAATTCCCTCTGAGACGCTATAGCAATAACAGCAAAAAAAAAATTTTAAATGCAGAAGTCACCTGACCACAGCTGACACAGCAGTCTGGAGTCACACAAGCCTCAGGAATCCATCCTCCAAGGAGGTCAGATGATGTTCTTTGTAAAGTGGTATAGATAAGTCTAAACAAGCTGAATACTTAGAAAAATCACACAGTAATAACAGACACTTCCTTAGCAAAGGTGTGCAGTAATCCTAATGGCCTTTATTTGATCCCTGGGACTCTCATGAGGAAAGAGAACTGACTCCAAAATGTTGCCCTATGACATCTACATGAAGCCTGTGGTGCATGTGCTCATGCGCTCACCCAGTACATAAATGCAATAGTTTTTAAGTGATGAAAGAAAAGCCAAATTATATTTTTTATAAATCTGTTCACTTTCACTATATATGACAAAATAATTATAGCATAAAATTTATCTATGAGCAGATGAAACAATACAAATAAGTCACTCTTGTAGATCATAGAACCAGAGAGGAAGAGAGACCTCACAGATCATGGTCCTAACTGAGTTGCTTAGAAGCCATAGCTCACAGAGAGGAGAACCAGCCCTTCAAGAGACAAAAGACATTAGCAAAAAAAGGGGGGGCATGATATAGGAAATGGTCTTGAATTTATGTCAA
Source organism: Bramus lutescens (assembly GCA_001685075.1). Lineage (NCBI taxonomy): Eukaryota > Metazoa > Chordata > Mammalia > Rodentia > Cricetidae > Bramus > Bramus lutescens. The sequence continues at coordinate 14,338 of LOEQ01004127.1, read as the reverse complement.
CTCCAGCTCAGTTGACCTGTGACCTGAAGTGATCCTCTTAGCATCTCTTAGTATTCTTTTCTTCATGTCTTGAACACAGTAGCTCCTAATTTGCAGTCAGCTCTTACAGTGGTTTGAAGGAAATAATGTCCCCCACAGGCTCATATATTTGAACACTCTTTCAAATGCAGGTAATTGGTAACGATGTTTAGGAAGGTTATGAAACCTTTAGAATGTCCAGTCTTGGTGGAGTAAATACCTCCTCGTGGGTATAGGCTTTGAGGGTGTGTAGCCTCACTTTACTTCCTGTTTGTAGGCAGAAGTGTGGTCATCTGACTTCCTGCTGCCATGTCATGCCTTCCCTGACATTCTGGACTCCAGCCCTCTGGAAATGTGAATCAAAATAAACCCACGTCTTTAATTTGTTTGTTTGGTGGTGGCATTTATCACAGCAACAGAAAGCTCACTAATACAGACACTGAATACGGAAGATACACAGTATGCAGTGGGAGGCCCAAGGCAGGTTGCAGTCATGGTCTGATGATGAAGAATAACGCTTGTCAATATTTGTTATGCGTTGTATGTAAAATTTAAAGCACATAAAAGAGTTCTAGTTATGGAGAGGGTAATACCCATTAGGAATGGACTCAGAGGGAACAACCATATGGTAGCTTCTTTGTACGATCTTTCAGTGGTACAGGTGGACCTTATGGGACTTAGTGCTTGCATAAACCATGGTCACCACAGAAGATGACTGTGGTCACCGCATTTAAAACCTTAAAGCGCTGAGCCTTTGCTAACTAGAACTTTTTCTTATCATTCCTTCTAGTCTTTTCTCGATGTCTAAACAAAACATTACAAACAGACGCTGCATTTATCGTTATTTCTTGTCAGCCCTTGTGGTGTGAATGGCAGTGATGAGCACACCATGGAGATGTCATCCCCAAGTTTGAAGAGCCCTCTGTATTGTGCAGAGGCGATGCAGGGGAACGAGAATGGTTCATCACCAGGTACCAACAGACAGCAACCTGGTGGCTGCAGACAATCCCGCTGATTGTGCTGGGCTCTGCAGTTTGTAGGATGAAACACAGCATGCAGAGATTTTTTTCCCCCGTTCTCATTAACCTCCCTTTTAACTCCCTGCTTATTTTCATTCTCTTTTTAAATTGCTCTTGAAAAGGGAGGAGGGAAAAAAAACTCACAAAAATGAAACATTTAGGGAACAAATGGCTGTAAGATGAGGACTTGCATCTGAGAACAGGAAGATCAAATCCGGTGTTGCTTTTATAGAAATGCTGCGTGTTGTCTGAGGATTCCACGGATGGCAATGGTCAGGCAATAAGCTGGAGTTAAGCTGGCACCAGGGATGATCCATGGCCGTGGGACCTCCTTCCTCTCCTCCTTTTAGAGATGGATGGTATCTTTTGTTTTAAAGACTTTCCACATTGTTAACTTTCTCTTATCTTCCTTTCTTTTTCCCTTCTGTTTTCTTCCCACATCCTTCATTGCTCTTTGAATTTCAAAGGCAGATGTAGTTTAAGGATGCTGTCCTTTCCCTCTCCCCCAATTTATTCCTCTTCAGATGGAATCGCCCCAAACTTTCCATTATTATCTTTGGTATCCCATCCATTAGAAGGCAGATGCCTCTCCTTTCTAGTATTTCATCTCCCTTTCAAGGTAATTTAGGAGTCACTTATCAATCTCTTGGCCCTGCGTCCTTCCCTATGTTTTTCTCCTCCTTATCAGTTGGTCCCTCCGAATTCATGGCTGTACACTAGCAACTTCAACTTGTCATTTTTAGGGTATACTGTTGGGAAGTTTGTGGGTACAGATTCCAGACTAAGGCCCAGGCTCTAGTGGAAATGTCTGTATGCGGAGTGATTGTCCCATCATTCTTCAGCCGAAGTGATGCTCTTGAAGCAGGAAGTTGTATCACTAGACCCACAGTCCTTATACCTCCTAAAGGGACACCTGGTGCCATCAGAACATGTCTCACTTTTGGCCTTAATGTCTCTAACTGTGCAGTTTCACTCAGAGAAAAGTTAAATGTAAGTGAAGGCATGGGAGGGAGCACAGTAAGAGAAAGAAGATCCTGGAGTGATGACATGATCTATCTCTCTCATATATATGATATATATAATACCTTATACACAACACACACATAGATCTGCCCTATTGCACAGGACTCCCATGCCAGGCAGCTTCAGACATCCTCCATTGCCATGGTATTATGGAAAGTCCCATCGTCCATAGTTTTTATGAGATGGAAACTCTGGAACAAATGGGATACTGGCAAGGGCATGGAAACACTAGGAATGTGCTGGGAGAGCCCGTGTTGCTGACATCTCAGTACCCACCCTGTGCAGAGACTTGTCTTTGAGAACTGAGGTCAGGGTATTGCAGCTGTGTCCCGCACCACAGAAACATCCTTTAAACATGCTTGAGTTTGAACTACCCCTCCTCTCTTATATGCAGGTGGGTAGGGGATAGGGGGTCGGATGTAGTGAATCAGAATTCCAAACATACCTCTGTCACTGGGGAAATGGCTTTGGGGGCTCCAGGACTCCTCAAAACCTCTCCAGCCCTTATTCTTAGCCACCACACTGTGTACGGTACCAGTGCCAAGCCATCCTTGGTTCCTCCTCCAGGCTCTGGGATATTGAGAAGCCCAAGAATTTCCTCCATCTGTGAAGTTTCCCTGTTACTATAGCTGTTCATGTATGTTGAGATCTCCAGTACTGACACTTCTATTAAAAGGGATCAATAAGAATGAATAAGGGCTGGGCAGTGGTATCCCTACATGTGGGAGGCAAAAGCAGGAAAATCCCTGAGTTCAGAGCCAGCCAGGTCTACATAGTGAATTCCAGGACAGGCAGGGCTACACACACACACACACACACAC
>LOEQ01004127.1:0-11367 GCA_001685075.1 Bramus lutescens | reverse complement strand
AGAGAGAGAGAGAGAGGAGAAGGGTAGAGAAGGAGCAACTAAGGGCAGTGGGGAGCAAATAAGAACAAATGGTGTCTATGTATGCAAATAAAGCCCATCACTCTGTGTGTTAACTAAAGTTAATAAAAAAAATTAACAAACAATCCTCTTCACTTGCTTCCGGCCCTAATACAAATGCTGGATTTTCATTCAGCTGCCCAGAGGCCTTGACTGCACACGACTTCCTGTTCCAGTCCCAGAGTGACGTGTTCTTGCCAGTTTCACTGCACTTGCCTTGGTCTGCCTTATGAGCACAGGACCATCTGCCTGGGTGGTAGTAAGTTTCTAGGCAGATGCGCATGTGGTTGCAGTTAATTTTTAACTTTGGGGAGCAATGAAGTGGATGCCAAAGAGGTACCAGTTTGTGTGTGTCTGTGTGTGTGTCTGTGTGTGTGTCTGAGTGTCTATCTCTGTGTGTATGGGTTACTCACATATTTTTAATGTAAATTTTTACTTAGGTTTTCTTTATGTTTAAGTTCTCTGCATGAATCATAAATGGAATTTCAGGAGTGTATGCTCTTATAGAGTTGTGTGTGTTAGGAACAGTTCTCAGACTCTGGAAGAATCCAGGGTATTAATAAAGTGTCTTCATGTTCGACAGAGCTCAGTTCAGTCTGTGATGAAAACCATCTGTGAATTACTCATGTTTAAAAATATGAAAAAAATTAATAGCATGGTTTCCTTGCATTTCCCTTGAGGATGCTTTAAATGCCTATTCCTAGGGCAATGTCCTAGAGTTAATATGGGAGAATGGAGACAAGTATATCCACAATAAAGGAAAAGCTAAGGTCCAATAAATTCCAAGGGTCAAATATAATTCACTAGTTCTGAGGGAATTACATGTAAAATAATAAGATTATAGGACCAAAAGGATATTGAACAGACTATAAATTAAGATAACTTAGTAAAATTTTGATGGCTACTTCATCAAAGACTCCCGTTTAAAGGGGCTATTTTTATTTGTTTCAAACCAACAAAGATATTGATTTCAGTAATCGTCTTAATGAGATGAGTGGCCGCTCATTCTCCTCACTCCTCTACTGTGCAGAAGAAGAGCAATAAGGGGGCGCTAAGGAGGTCAGCACTTGCTGGACTCCAGTTAAACAACGATCTGTTTGTTCAGTTCTTGTAGACACGTCCAGATGGCAGCAGGCTCATGTACCTTGCATAGAGGAGAAATGTAGAAAAAAATTTACATTTCCCAAGGCCACACGGTAAGTGATATAAGCAAGGTTGGAATACAATGTTTTCTACCGTTACTAAGCCCATGCACTTTGGTTCATAGGCATTATGGATAGGAGAGGAGAGGTGGCTATCACGTGAGGAGATAGAGGAAGAGCTCAGTACTCAAGGTTTTATACCAGGCCTTAGGTATGGAAGGAGCATCCTGGCTGTTGTATGCCTGCTTTAGACAAAGATGCCCAACCTTGAGTGTTGAGCATACCCAGCCCTGCGTCTGGATCACTACACCAGTCTTTGGCTGGCTTAGACTCCAGACAAATTAACACTGGGTTGGCTATAAGACAATGTGACAGTTGTTACTGATACTGCTGTGTTTAAGAAATGTGTGTGTGAGAAAGTAATCTATATGGACACTAACAAGAGAAGGCAGTTCTTACACTAGGTTGTGTTTAGCACTCCCCTTAGGAAAAAAGGTAGCTGGAGGGAAGGCATTGGAAGACAGCGCAAGCATCCTTCTGTTGATGCTGATGAGCTGTTGGCAGATAAAAGAGTCTGCAGTTGTCATAGTGGAGGCTATTCCAATCCTTTGTGTTTTCTTGCCCATTATCGTCTCATTTTGCAGTTCCTTTGTGTGCCTGGAATATTAGCTTGGATGCTAGACACTGGATGTTAGCCTGCTTGTTGCAGAGTGTTTTTGAGCTTCTTAAAATAGTTAAAGCACCATGCTTTGTTCAGATTCACCACAGGGGGCAAACAATTGGCCCTTCTGATACTGGTTTTAATACGTTTTTTGGGAGAGTGCATTCAGAATAGTGTTAAACTGAGAACTCATGGTATCTTCAGAAGCACTTCGGCCAAGACTCATGCTACAGATTTTCCCACTCTACCCATGGGAACAAACAATGCAGTCTGCGAGGACCAACATCTACTCCTTCAGGGAGTCTCAGTCAAGCCCAGAAGACTCTCTTTGAGGGCGGTCTCTCCTTTCTGGTGCCTAGACTGTAATCCTAACAGCTCTGACTCCCCCCATCTGTAGCATCTGCTTGAATCGTCCCTACTCTACAAAGAATCTCACACTCCCCTGTCTCCACTCCACTGATATTCTTACCAGGAGTACTCTAGACACTCTGATATGTGGGCATCCTCTACTCTCAGGTCTGTGTTCCAAACTACCTTTTGTTTAAGATTCAAAACTCTTGTTTTCTCTAGCTGCCTGTTTGCAGGTCCAGATTTATTTGATTTTCAGTTGTCTTGTGGGGAGAAGGCAACCCTGCTCCATGACCCTACTTTTAAGTCAACAGCAATGATTTCTTTAGAGGAAAGGGACTATGGGCAGAGCTGACATGTTGACAGTGAAGACCGGAGGATGCTCTGTGTTTCAAACAAACAGGCTTGGTTGGCAAAAGAGGAAACACCAGCATAGGAGAATGAACACAAGTATTGCTTTAGAAGAATCCAAGGTGGTCTACAAGAGAGGTGTCTATCACTGCCATTTGCAGTGACCTACAATTGAAATTAGTCTGGGTGCCCATGAAATGACTGGCAGCTAGAACTGTGACACACCCACATAAAAACGTACGCACATACCCACACACAGATATATGTACACACATAAGTGCATAGACACACATACACACAAAACTACACGACACCTACAGATAAACACAGATACACACACAGACACATATATGTAGAAATATTACTTAGTCATAAAAATCCCAACATTTAAAGGCAGATGACGGTGAGTGAAATGATATGCCAACATAGTTCAGCATGTTTAACAATACCATCATATTTCAGCATATGTAACAAATAAGCCAAATTCAGAAAGGTACATATTGGACATTTGACTTCATGTATGGAATTTTTATATAGAAGACATGAAAGTACAAGGGTCTTAGCAAAAAGGAGCAGGGTCAGGGTGAAAATAACCAAACCGCAGCACATGGGAGTCAAAATGCCACAGCAAACTCAGTACTTTGTGCAGTCAAGAACGAAAAGGGAAGCGCAGTTACAAAATAAGGGAGAGAGAAGATGGTGTACAGCAAAGTGGAAGAATTTTGAAGGGCAGCAGGAGAGAAGAAGTCGCATCCAGAGCCTGCCTAACTTTCCGTTTGAGTCTGTAATGGAAATCTTTTCCGGGGGGGCGTCCCCAAAGCATGTCTGTTTCCAGGTCTCCTAGAGCTTCTGAGTTAGCTGCCCCGGGTGTGGCTGTGGTCTCCGCAGCTTGCAGACATCTCCTTTGCAATGCACATCATTGTATGAGCAACCCTGGACAGAGGTCAGCAATGAGACTGTGAGGAGTTGCCTCAGGCAGGCGGACAGTCAGGGTGGTGACCTCACAGACACTGTCGCTGTTATCGTGGCTTGATTTGGCTTTTAGTGAGATGCTACTGAGGTGAGCCTTTCCTGAGAGGGTTCCACCCTATAACCTGTCCTGAGATGAGTGGTAAGAGTTTGCTTTTGAAGTTGTTTCAATTGAAGTTCTGTGATTGTAAAGCCGCATGCCATCTATTGGTTAGCACCCAAACAACAGGACAGAAAAATCCTCATTTGATATTTAAGTTGAGAATCCTAAACTTTTGAACCCACTGCATCAGAAGTAGAGTTAATGAGAGGGTTGAGTTGAGACTATGTGTCAGTTTCAATAATTTGGTAATTTAAGAAATATTAACATTTCAATTCAGTTATCTGTGTAATTTCTAACCCATAGCCTCCTGTTAAATACCTTTCAGTTCATGAGAACTTTTCTGACATTCTCTTCACTTAAGGATATCATATTTTACAAGCAAAGTTCTCTTCATCACTTAGAAATGTTCTGTTCTGTGAATATGGTATCAGCATATATGCATGTATACGCTATACATGCACACACAATACGAATGCACATGTGTACTACACATGTACACATGCAACACAGGCACACACATAATACACATTCACACAGGTAATACATATGCACACACAATACACTTCCAACAAACAATATACATGTACACACACAAGACACATTCACACACATAATACACACAATACATATATATACAGAATATATGTGGACACACAGTACACATGAACACACTACATGCATGGATACACACAAAACATATACACACCCAATAAACAAGGACGTCTACAATACGCATCCACACAAACAATACAGATGCACACAAGCAACACACATGCACACCTGCAGTGCACATGACACACATACACACACACAATACACATGCATACTCACAAGCCGCATACACATTCACAGTATTTATGCTCACTTAGTACACATGCATACATACACATCCACACTCAGTCACACGTCCATACACTCACTTCTGCTGATCAGTGTGCTGACAGATGGACCTGTGGGGGTGTTTTTATATATTTGGATATAGAGACAGGGCTTGATGGGAGTGCTGAGAGTTTACTGGTATAAGCCTTTGATACTACCTGATCAGTATGACACCAGTGATATTCTCTGGGTCCTAGTCACCCACTATCAGCTGGAACTTAGATAGGATGAGAAAGTAATAGCTCAGAGCCCAAGTGTGTGTCTACCTTCTATCTGCCCAGTGTTCTAAATAGACAAATAGAGCAAAGAGGCCTCCAGAAACTTCCTTCTTCCTTTTAATGACACATAGAATAGAATAACACCACTGCCCTGCCTCTATCATTAGTTACTATTCAAACATACTAAGCTTCACACCAATGGATAAACACAGGGGCCTGAGAATCACTGTGCTGCATTGTGTACTCAAGGTACATGGCCAATCAGGAAGTGTCTGAGTTGTACATTCTAGTTGGTGGATTCCCCTGTGCTTGGATAAGGAAAATGCAATACATTTACACAATGGAGTACTACACATTTGAGAAAAATAGTGACATTTTGAAATTTTCAGGCAAATGGTTGGATCTAGAAAATATTTTTTGAGTGAGGTAACCTGGACCCAGAAAGATAATTATCATATGTACTAACTTATAAGTGGTTTTTAAAAATAAAGGAAAGAAAACCAGCCTACAAATCACAATCCTGGAGAACCTAGACAACAGTGAAGACCCTAAGAGAGACATACATGGATCTAATCTACATGGGAAGTAGAGAAAGACAAGATTTTCTTAGTAAATTGTGAGCATGGAGACCATGGGAGAGGGTTGAATGGGAGGGGAGAGGCAGAGAGAGCAGCAAAGAAAAATGTATAGCTCAATAAAATCAAAAGGAAAAAAGGCTCCCTTTAGCTTGACAAGAACAGTATCCTGCCTTAGGGCATGCTGTACCCCAGTGCCCTTCCTGGCAATCCCTGACTGGCATCTGGGAACCCTAAGATTCCAGGGAACTTCATTAGAATGTTATTGTTTCTCTGTACTTGACTAGGGTGTATTATGGTGGTAAGAACTTTATTCTCAGATAAATTAGTAAAGTGAAGAACTTGTCCAGGCCTCTATTACCCTAGGATGAAAGGTCAAACATGATGAATTAGGGAGAGTCAAGTCTGTACATGTTTGTGCTTTAAAACATCATTAAGAAACTTCTAGTTTGGAGGTCAACCAAGTTCAAAAAGCAAGAATTACTGCAGTGAGAGACTGGGTTAGTTTTCCTGGTATTGTAAGGAAAGGTGGGTTATTTCCTGCAGTCATATTCACCTACCCACATCATAAAATGTTGGAGGGCACTATGGATGTCACGTGTGTGAGGGGTCACATGCCCAAACAGGAAACCGAAGATGGTTCCAGACTTAAGCTTGATATCAAGTAACCAACAACTAGCAAAAACTAGGTTCCCATGGGAACCACCTACTCCCTTCTGAGAACAGTAGCTCTAATGGTTGGCTCTACCAGACCCCATTCCTTTTCTTTTTAATTTATTTTTATCATTTTTTCAATGTTGAGCTAAAACTCTAGGCTCTGAGTCTGGTAGTCAAGTGTCCCATCCCAGAGCTACACTCCAGCCCTCGACATGCCCCCATTGAAAAATCCTATCATCTCCCAGTGGTTGCTGCACTTTGTACCAAGTTTTCAACATGTGATATTAGAAAGAAAATCATGTCCAAATAATGACAAAACATGGAAAAGGAATCTAGGTTCTTTGTAGGCTAAATGACCTCTTCAAGTTGCAGAGGCGTTTGAAAGGAAAAGGGTCATAAACACCGTGAACAGTGAGTTTGTCTCCTAATAAGTCATTTTATTTCCTATTCAAAGATTAATATGTTGCCCAGTAGGGTATTTCAAAATTTCAATCAGACTTGAATTTTCCAAGGAGAGAAGGTAATAACAAAAGGCTTTGACAAAAATTTCCATTATGTGTTTGTGAGTGAGAAGCTAGGGTTTTGCTTGGTATATCAGAGTGCACTTTAGCTTGAGGAAGAATTGGATTTTCATAATTTTGCTACACTGAAATGTCTAAGAAAACAATGTTGAACGAATTTTGAAAAGATTCTCTAGACTCAAGATAAATCTTGGCTGAGTCAGTGTAAAATATGTTTGGACATGAATTACTTAATTAATTGCTTTATTCCATTTTTTGTTTAGCTCCAATTATACCTACAAATATGGCTCCTATGGCTATTTCAGGAAAATCCTCCTGTTTATGTCAGTGTGTACTGAGACTCCTGATATAATGGTGTTGTTTCTGGGAGAACGGGACAGCCTGTAATGCCTGAAATATCTGAGAAAGTCCTGTGGGAATCACACGTGCTCATTCCATCCAGTGTGATTGTTGGTGCTTTGTGAAAATCTACTTTTCCAATTCATCTCTCCAGTTTATTACTCAGTTTTTTAATCTCTTCATCAGGGCATTATATTTTCCTTCACATATGTGTCTATTTGATGACCAATCACTGAGGTCAGCTCATTGCCACATTCTGGGAACACGTCAGTCAATAAGGCTGGAGTTCCTAGACCCGGATGCTCGTAGCCCTGGCGGCACAACTGGAAAATGCTGGGATGTAGGGCAGTAAGGGCCTCCTGCATTGGTCTTGCCTGGGAAATTTATGCCCTGCTGGGATCACTGAGCCACGACTGGATTCTAAATAGAAGACAAAGGGGTGAGTGTCTCTTGAAGACAAAGCAGAGACACAGTGCAGCCTTGGAGAGGTCTTAGAAGCAGCTCTCTGCTCCCTGTCACTGTGACCATGAGATACTTAATGCCCAAGGGAAGACAGTCCAGATGTGATTATAGATGCTTCCCTCTGAAGAGTCTGGTAGGGCTACTAGCTGTGTGGAAAGGCAAGTTCTTCCCACCTTGTAGAAATCAGTGGTTTATCCAGCTGTTCTTCAGGACTGACTAACATTCCTTTCCATCAAAAAGCCTGTTCTGATGTCCTTAAGTCAGTGTCTCCTGTGAATGCCCGCAGTGTTCTCCTGTGGTCCTCCGTGTTCTCCTGTGGTCCTCCGTGTTCTCCTGTGGTCCTCCTTTCCAGCACAGCTTGAGGGTGAATCCCCAGATGATCTGGGTAAGAAGCACAAGTGAGAAGCTGAGCCTAGGTCCTGCCATTTTCCAATGTTGCTTCATTAAGAACCAAACTTCCAGCACTTGAAAATTTGGGAGACGGTGTACATTCAAATTATGAAAATATCATAAAATTGCTGACAATCTAGGCTCTTTGAGGCCTAAATAAATCCTATAAGTCATAGGGTTGATGTGATATTGTTGATTAGGTGTGACCATGCACAGGGATATTCACAGGTTGTTTTGAGAACATTGTCTGACTCACCAACAAGCTAGGGTATCTCATGTCTTATAGGATGTTGAGCAGTGGGTGCATGTGTAAAGTGATACTGTTTGTGTACTTCAGAACAAGCTCTATTGCTCTTGGAAATTCTCTAAGGGTTCAGAGAAATGCAGACCTATTGGAATGACAGTCCAGGAGGTGATGTGAGCACCTGGACATTAAGATAGACCCTACAGTTGGCTAGATTATAGTTAGTATTGCTAAGACTCACATGGAACTCTGCCCCTATTTGAAATATTTTGGAATAGAGTCTCAGGTGTCCATGGTGATAGTCTCCCTTCCCTGTAACTGGTGAAGTGAGAAACATATCACTGAGAGCAGGAATGTCTTAACAGAGTCTGTTAAACTGGTAATGGCTTAACTCTTCATGATTCTATGTACGTAAAACCAAAGTAGCCATGGAGAAAATGGACCTTAGCTGTCTGATGATGCCATGTGGTAAGAATGTCTGTGAGCTTCCTACACTTAGGTATTAGACATGCCTTGGGGATTTAACAAGAGAAGCAGAGACTAACGGAACCCTCTTCTTTCTTGCTGGGAAGGATAACCCAAGGAAGGAACATATTTGGTCTTCATCCTTGCTGGTGGGCTGACCATACCTAGGGTAACTTCCCCACAAATGACAGGATCTAGAACAGGAGTTCACCTTAGGATTTTCAGGGACGCAAAGAAAAGACCACGGAGACCTAAAAAGTTAGAAGAGACAGTTTGATCAGTCCTACGTTTTCCTCCTTATAAACTTGTTTTTGTTGAAGAACTCTTTACAGGGGATGATGGTTTCAGGGTTCCCTGGCCTTTCCTTCACATATCTTACATTTCATGCACCCCTTAATCTATGTTAAATGAGGGAAAGGACAATCTTTTATGGTTTTGGTAAACACAGCTCTCAGGACTGTGTCCCTGCTGTCTGCAGAATTTGCTAGGGCTGGGGCTGTGACTCTTAGCAGGGGCTACTTAAAGAGGCTACTTGAAATTTCACAATTTCCTTGTGAAATTCAGTTTGCACCCCCTCTCCAAGGGTTTCCCCATGCAATGGTATTTCTAAAGCAGCAGAAGACCCACCTACATCACAGCTGAGACCTCTACTCTGAGCTGTAGTTCCCATAAAATTCCAGGAATAAGGGTCTAGAATCCCTGCAGTTTCAGACATTGCTCACACCAGCCACCTGTTACAAGGGAGTTCTACAGCAGTTGGTCCTAAAAGGTCACATACTCCTATTCATGCAAATAGTGTCATAGAAGAGAATTCAAAGGTGTCATCAAATGAAGCATTGGATAGGTTTGAAATCCAAGAGTCAAGAAGAATGGCAGGTTGGGTATTTTAGACCACGCAAGGATTGGCTCTTTACCTAGAAATGAGACTCCAGATGAGCAATGGCACTATTCTCTGTAGATGTGAGATCTCACATTGCTGAATGCCTCATATGGTGGATGTGGCAGGAATACTCCTAGCTGCCTAGGTCTTTTAGCGAGGCCACATCCACTGCTGTCAATTTAACACTTCTTTCAGTTGAACTGGGGGAGCTCTAGGTATTTGGGACTGACACCAAAAAGAAGATGGAAGAATTTTATAGTGGTAATGATGGGGAAGTGCTGGCTTTTCACCCCTTAGATCTATCGTGTAATTTGGAAAGCTGGGGAGGTCATCCATGGGAGAGGCAGGGACCAGGTGTGCTGGCATCTCTGCTGGTTGGAACAGCAGCTGCCTACTTCAGAATATCTTTTTAACTGAACACTCCAAACTTTCCTGTGGATTTTTCCACAGACTAAATAGCACAAGACGTTTTTGCAGCAAACACACAAAGACAAAACAAATAAACAAGAAAACCTATTCATTGCCCCTCTGTTTAGTCATAAAGAAATGTAAGCTGGGGCTGGGAAATTTGCTTGTTGCTAAGAGCTTACCAGGCAGGCATGGCAACCCCTGTTGAAATATCTTGCTTCCAAGAAAAATACCAGGCACAGCCACATGTACCTATAAACCCTACAATTGGGAGTTGAGGAAGACATGTTAGGGTACCTGGGGTTTCTGGCCAGCCACCATAGCTAAAAGTGAATGCTGTGTTCTGAGTTCAATGAAGAGCCCCGTCTCAAGGGTGAAGACAGAACATGATGAAGCAGGACACAAGGTAGCCTCCTCTGGCCTCTGTATTCACATACATGGGCATAGACACCCTCACACATATGTGTATGCACATTCATACTCCACACATATATAAACCATCAGACATATAATCACAGGTATGTTTAATACAATTATAGAACATGCAGTGATTTTGATATCATAAAAGCGATTCATGTTATGAGTTGGGATGGGCATTGCTTGGTACCACTTTTCAGTTAAAAAAAAAAGAATAGCAGGTGGTGGATGTTCAGATGTTTGTGCAGGAAGAGGTCCCATTCATTCCAGTGTCACACAAATAGCTGGAGTGATTTCTCAGACTTGCAAAATCTAGATAACGTTATTCTAAAGGAGAATGGAATGCAGCTCAAATTGTTGTGGCCCAGAGCATCCTTGGAACCTGTCCAGAATGGTACTTATTTGCTCTGTAGAAATCCACATTTTGACTAAATGTATGCTCTCTGTGGTGTGAAGATGCCAGTTATAGCTCTCCGAGTCCTTCAAATAAAATGGCCTTGAGTGGATTCTCTATGGAAAGGTTAATTTTTCACCCCTGCCTTTTCATTCTTTGCTCTCTGTGCAGATGAAACATCAGTGCTGTGAAGTGTTCTTCACGACTGGGCAGTCCTCTGGGACACTGGTGCCAACAAAGGCACATTAGTTTCCCAGTGATTAGAGCTGTGGGCTGACCATCCTCCATCTTAGTACATGCTGCTTTTTAGGGAGCCTGATGAGGCGGTCTACCAATCGCTTGCTCTGACCTCTGCAGTCTGTGCTCCCAAGATCTTGCTCTACTTTCATGGCCTGCCTCCCACCTCTCAGTAGTCATGGCTTCTTATAGGCCAGATCCTGAAAGTAGGAAGTAGACTATTGTTCAAAGTCATCAGTATTACGAAGATTTACTAGTCCATTTTGGAAGTCTTTTTAAATATATTTATTCAAAATGGGGGACTCAGCGGTTTAGCGCACTGACTGTTCTTCCAGTGGATGCAAGTTTGATACCAAGTACCCACATGGTAACTCCAGTTCCAGAGGTTCCAATATTCTTTTCTCTTCTGCCCTCAATTGGACACCCATACATATAAAATAATTAAAATTTTAAAGATATAATTAAAGTATTCATTCCAAAGGAAATCTAGTATTTCTTAGAAATCATTTAAAAACATTACATTCAAGGGCCACAGATCTTACTATGTCATGCTGGGCTCTTCAAATCAATATAAACCTAAATTTCCTAACACAGAAAAATAGACGATAGATAGATAGATAGATAGATAGATAGATAGATAGATAGATAGA
>LOEQ01004126.1:115281-130440 GCA_001685075.1 Bramus lutescens | reverse complement strand
GGGCTGGCCTATCAAAAGGCCAAGGCAGTTTCTTTATTTGATCAATGAAAGTAAGACAGACAGAAGACCCACCTACATCAATGCATTGACCTTATCCCTTTTATTCTAGCCCATTTTCAAATCTCTTTCGAGTCTTGCAAATGCATGACACAATTAGACATGAAGAAAGGGTAAATTTTAAAATGGAAAAGTTGTAGAAGAGAAATGAGACATATGACTCAATGCTTGTGAAACTGAAAATTCAACTGTTTTGCTAATCTACTGAGAGTTCAGTGTTATCACAAAACTTTTTGTGAGCCGCCATCACTCACTGACCAAGTATCTATTGTTCACTCATGATTTTCTGGACATCTCCAAAGGGCTTGGGTTACTTCTCTGGAAACACAGATGCTTCTAGTTTGTATCAAGTTTACATAAAACTAAACAGCAGAAATATGAAGTCCAATTGCTACTTTCAACAACAAGATGGAGGTCACGTCCATGGCTGTTAAAATCATAATTGCATTATTGATGAAGAGTGCAGCTAAGTAACAAGACTGTTTCCACCATGATTAGGTCACCAATGGAGATCTTAATAAAGCATCAGGTTTACATTTTGCTTGTGTTGAGTTCAGTTCCTGTTGTTCTGCACATCTCACGGGTATAATTTGCACAGTCCTCCACTCTTCTTTAAAATAAATAAAGAAATAAATAGTTAGATTATCATAGATGTAGAAGGAAACAGTGTATGTGCCCTAAGACTAGGGGCCCAAATTAGCAAAATAAAGAAACAGAGAAAAAATTCCAAGATTTCAATCCAAGGAAATAGGATTCTGTATGTCTTATCACAAATTTTAACTTTGCGTACCAAGCAAAACCATCTGTATCTCAGTTCAGTTTCTAGATATCAGCTTTTATTCTGAAAGGAAAACCATGAAAGAAGGAATATTAAGGTGTGTCCCATGCCCTTAAGTAGGGCTGTTGCTATGGGACCACATAAAGAAACTGAGGAGAAAGGGAACTCTGTATCTGTTTGTGTTGTCTCCTATAAAATACACATAACAGAAAGATGTATCTTTTCTCTGGTCATTCTGCAGGAGCCATCCAGAATGGTAAAGCACATGAGGACTTATGTTACTCCCAATTGCCTTAGATGCTAAATCCTCCCTTTGTCATAACCTTAAAAGTGTTTCTCCTCCCTCTTTTTGTGTGATATGCTTTCTTGATTTGTTCTCTCCTTTCTCTCAGGCAAAAAATTTTCTGTTTTAAGTAATAAAACTATAGAAGACAGTTTGAAGATAAGTTACCAGAGAACACCTTTAATACACTTTATATTAATTATAAAATAATTTTACTTTTCATTTTTTATATTTATTCATTTATTTTTATTGTGTTTTACCTTCTTTTTATTAAAAAATTTATTAATTTTAAAATGATCTTTTCTCATTTTACACATGTATCCCTGTCCCACTCCCTCTGTTCCTTTTGCTCCCTCAACCTTTCCCTACCCCCCACACACACTCTTCAGAGAGTGTACAGTCTCCATTATGGAGCCAACAAAACCTAACACATCACTTTGAGGAAGGACCAAGTCCCTCATCTCTATAGTTAGGCTGAGCAAGGTACCCATCCAAAGGAAACATGCTCCAAAAAGTCAGTTGAAACACTAGGGATCAATCTTGGTCCCACTGCCAGTGGCCACATAGACTGTCCCAATCAGACATCTGTCACCCACATTCAGAGGGCCTAGTTTGATCCTAGGCAGGCTACACATACTCTAATGTTAACTGAGACCTTCTACCCTAGTAAATAAGTTAAAACACTCTGTATCCATCTTCGGAGAGCAGATAAAGAAAATGTAATATTCATGTACAATGGAAAATAATTAATAAATATCATAACAAATGCATATTATGCATGAAAAGGAAGTGCATTTGTGTTAAATGAAAGAAATAATCACAGAAAAACAAGCAGTGTGTGATCTCACTCACATGAAAAATCAGAAGTCTTGATTTTGAGACTGCTGGTTACCAGGTCCTGGTGAGAAATAATATGGCAGCAGGGGGAGGCATTGGAGAGTGTTTTGTGATAGTACCTCAAGATTTTTATTGCTTCACTTTTTTTTCTATAAATATGCCTTGGCCTATCCCCAAATGTCTTTTCTATGCACCATGACATATATTTAATATTCCTGCTAAATATAGATACTTATAATTTAAAGAATAATAGTTAAATAATCACCTCTGTTTTCCAGAAAGTTTGAAGATACCTAAAAGCTCACTGCTCAGCAATCAAAATATCCTATATCAGTTTGTCTTAGCAATTTTTAACATCCTAAATTGTGATTTCCTAACAAACAATTTTTACGTAGCCTGAATTTATATGAATAAAAATATATGTTTGTCAGTATGGTATTGTTAACTCAGTGCAATGGATTTGACGTTTAATGATGCTGTTTCACTCAAATAAATCTGACTACTTTTTCTTGCTGAAGTAAACAGATCTGCATAGTTACATTTACTCATTAAACTATCTTATTATGAATTAATATTGATATTTTCAGATTTACTGTGACAGTCTTGACTACAAAAGGTTGGCTGGAAATATTTCTATTTCTTTTTTGACTATGTTGAAGTATTTCTATAACAAAAATATAATATGTACTCTTCTATTGAACATGTGACTGAATAATAAAAACAAGCAAATAGCAGCTTAATTGCTGATTATTAACACTTAACAAAATAGTTGTAACACTTTGCATTTTGTTGTATTAACTAACCATTTTCAAATGTTTGTTATGTTTATAATTATATTGAGGGTAGTTGTCTTGTGTTCTCAGGACTATGAAGCAATAATCTTAGGACTATTGCTTTAAGACTCGTTAGGTTTTCTTGGGAGTAAAGATTGGTCTAGTTTTCATCTATCCTTGATAGCCTTCAAGAGACTCAGCTTACGATAGGCAACTATGTGTGCTCATGTGCCAGGCTTTCTGATTTTACTTCCATTTTCATATCTGCAGATATCTTGAATACATTTGTAAAGTATTTATTGGAATAGTAATTGTTCACTCTAGACAGACCTGTGAAACATCTTCCTTACTTTATTACAAGAAATAGAAATCTCAGTTTATGTAGCAAATGAGATCAAGTAAAAATGATCCTGAATGAGAAAAATGCCAAAATGAGATTGTTGTACATTCATGTTGATTTTTCATTTATTGCTGATTTTCTGAGCCTTATAGAACCCCTGGTAAAAAAGTAACAAAAGAGATTTATAAAGTATGAAATATTCATTCCTTAACCTCAGGTACCTCATTTTCATTTGTATATGGAAATAGTAATGGCATTAACTTTATAAGACTTTACATATTTTATTTTTCTGGTATTTATTTATAAATATAAATTATACTATTGAAAACACTCTCATCATCTGTCTATGATAAAGACTGACAACTTACACATTTAAGAACACTAAAAATATTTTGGGACTCACAGGACCTTGAAAGTCATTTAGAACTTGCAATGCATGTATTAATATTGTAGTACATCTTTAATATTTAATGAATTCCTACAGAACAGATCACCAGTGTTAGTGTATTGGAAGACATCTAGCTCAGAAAGACATTAACGGTATTACAATATAAGATATGAAGGTGCGAATTGAAGACCAAGATATTAATCCACAAACTTTAGAACTCCTGATTTTTGACAAAAAGCAAAAATATCAAATGGACAAAGAAAGCATATTTAACAAATTGTGCTGGAATAACTTGATATTAACATGTAGAAGAATGAAAATAGATCCATGTCTATCACCATGCACAAAACTCAAGACCAAATGGATCAAAGACCTCAACATAAAGCTAGCCAAACTGAACCTTATAGAAGAAAAAGTGGGAAATACACTTGAACACATTGGCACAGAAAGCCACTCCCTAACTATATCCCCAGTAGCACAGACACGGAGAGAAACAATTAATAAAAGAGATCTCCTGAAACTGAAAAGCTTCAGTGAAGCAAAGGACATGGTCAACAAGACAAAATGACAGACTACAGAATGGGAAAAGAGCTTCACTAATCCCACATCAGACAGAGCTCTGATCTCCAAAATATACAAAGAACTCAAGAAATTGTTCATTAAATTGGAACAAGTAATCCAATTAAAAAAATGGAGTACAGACCTAAACAGAGAACTCCCAACAGAGGAGTCTAAAATGTCTGAAAGACACTGAAGGAAATGCTTAACATCCTTAGTCATCAGAAAAATGAAAATCAAAACAAGTCTGAGATTTCATCTTACACCTGTAAGAATGGTCAAGATCAAAAACACTAATGACAACTTATGCTGTTTTGGGTACAAGGGAACACTCCTGCATTGCTGGTGTGAATGCAAGCTGGTACAGCCCCTTGGGATGTCAGTGTGGTGATTTCTCAGCAAATTAAAAAAAAAACCTTCCTCAAGACCCAAATATACCACTTTTGTGTATATATCCAAAGGATGCTCAATCATGCCAGAAGGACATGTGCTCAACCATGTACATAGCAGCATTATTTGTCATATCCAGAACCTGGAAACAACCTTAATGCTCCTCAACAGAAGAATGGATAAAAAAAAGTGGTACATTTACATAATGGAGTATTACACAGAAGAAAATAATAATGACATCTTGAATTTCTCAGACAAATGGATGGTGCTAGAAAACATTATTTTGAGTGAGATAACTGAGACACAGAAAGACATATATCCCAAGTACTCACTCTTAAGTGGTTTTCAAACATAAAGCAAAGAGAACCAGCCCAAAATCACAATCCCAGAGAAGCTAGACAACCATGAGGACCCTAAGAGAGACTTACATAGATCTAATCTACATGGGAAGTAAAAAAAGACAAGATCTCCTTAGTAAATTGGGAGCATGGGGACCTTGGCAAAGGGTTGAAGGGAGAGGAGAGGCAGGGAGTGAAGCAGAGAAAAATGTAGAGCTCAATAAACATCATAAAAAATATGTGAAGGTGCAATTCATCTAAGCCCAGGATGGAAGAAAAAGTTATTAGCACTACAAGAAATATAACAGAAATTGTTCTGAAAGAGCTTATCAAAGTATTCTTATTTTAACTTGCTTTTTGGCTGTTTATATAAGTGGTCCTGTCATTAAGCAGAAGCTCATGAATGCCTACTACGTTCCTGGCAGGAGAGCAGCAGAACCAGGGACCTCTGACATCGGCATGGGTAATGTGGTTTTCATTCACTTGCTTTTTAAATTACCAAGAGAGAGGAAAGCTGGAGGATGCAGATTCTGTCCACGGGGGAAGCTTAATGAAACCCAGGGCTTTAGACAGAGAGTCCCATTCAGACCTGACTTCTCCTGTTTCTAAGAGACAGCACTTCAGCCTTTTCCCTCTGCTGCCCTATGGGCTCTTTATCTCCAGTCAGTGCTGTTTTACATATTTGACATGAGAAAATTAAGGAAAGCTTTGATTATCCCAGATGAATGATTATAGGGAGCACTGACCTCAATTAATACTACAAACAGAGCTGATGCCTTAGTAATTGAAATGCACACCTAAAAATTTTCACATTTCAGATACTAATAAGGAAAGGCTAAAATAATCTGTAGGGTTTGATTTACAATCATTCTTTCAGTTTTCACCTTCCCCTTTCTTCACACTAACCCATAATTGATGAAGTGGTTTTGTGTTTTAACGTAGAGTTCCCCCTCATTTGTTTTGTTCACAGTCACGGTCCTTATCTTTGCTAGTTGTGTTACTGCTACACTCTGATATTCTTGTTTGTTTGATATTACCAATATTATTTGAATACATCATCCTCTATCACTGTATTTTCAGACTCAAGGCAGAGATCTAAAATGACAAATGTGTTATTTTTACCTGGGTCCCTGAACATCTCCAGGCCAAAATGCTTGGAATATTCAGCTTGTGTTACGGAGGACAGATGCACGCAATGAGAAGGAAATATGTCAGAATTTGGAAATGGAGAAGCGTGTTTTAAAAACAAGTGGAAACTATTCATCAAATGTCCATTCTTGGCAAGAATAGATCTCTAGATTTTTTTGGCACCTTGAAGCCTGTACAATTTGACAGAGCTTCATAAGTCATGAATTATAAACTAAATGAAGCAGTTTTTCTGTGCTAAATAAATGTGCTTGTGAAGGAGTCATGCCATCATGAGATCTTAATCTTCAAACACTAATTTTTGATTATTTTGCCATATATCATAAATGAACTTTATAACAAACGTAATTTTAGCTAAAATATGGATCAGTGTTTATCAACTCCTAGCATATATAGCTAATTAATAAATATGTTTACTGAGATTTTTATTATACTTTATTGCATCTGTTTCATGTGCATGTGTGTGTATACAAGCCATTATGGGCATGGAAAGCACAGAAATCAGGACATCTTAGCAGAGTCAGTGTTTTCTACCACAAGGGGTTTAAAGATTGTATCCAAGTCAGGAGGCTATGATATAATAGTCTTTATCTATTGAATCATTTTGTTAGACTTAATGTTTATTTCTTTCTTTTGTTTTGTTTTGTTTGTTTGTTTTTGTTGTTGCTGTTGTTGTTTTCCAAAACAGGGTTTCTTTGTGTAACAGTCCTGGCTGTCTGGGAACTCACTTTGTACACCTGGTTGGCATTGAACTCAGTGAGATCCATGGGCTTCTCCCTCCCAAGTTCTAGAATTAAAGGCATGTGCCACCACCTTTTGTAAAGTGTATGAAAGCTCATATTTTACTGAGTATAGCTCATATATTAAGTTCAAAGATGTTGAGACTGGAAACCTAATTTTATGATACCAGGTTAAATAAAGGCAAGGCAAATGGCAACGTATTGCAAATGGATGATAAGGGTAAAGGAAATAAAACCATATGTTGCCCTGAAATTGAGTCTTTTTTTAAAAAAAAAAGACAGTGGTGAACATAAATTGTTTAAGTATGCTAATAATTCCAGAGTCTATTTTAACAAACAGCATAATGGGAACAACCCTAACTATAAAAGTTGTAGCCTGGGTACTTGTCTTTATATATGCAAAAGGGAATGTGAGATAGATGAAATTTAATCGAACATCACTCCACTAATCACAATGCCTTAAAGGAAAGCTGAACAGGAGTGCTTCACCGGACCTGTTCCTCGGCCTATGTTTGACCTGCTACAATCTTTTCCGTTTAAATGTCAGAGTTTTCATTCCTAGAAGTGACAAATTCTTCTCTTAACGACTTAATCTGTGGGTTAGCAAGTCTACATAGAAGCATAAATTCAGGACAGTAGAATAAATCATGGAAAGACATTTGTTCTCTTTTTCTTGTTTTGTTTTCTTCAGTATCTATTATTATTATTATTATTATTATTATTATTANGTCCCAGTCCAGCTGGCCTTGGTGAGCTCCCATTAGATCAGCCCCACGGTCTCAGTGGGAGGGCACACCTGGCGAGGTCCTGACTTCCTTGCTCATGATCTCCTTAGACATTTGGACAGAGGAGTGATTTGGTACTATAAAAGTTATTCAGAAAATATACATGTCTATGTGAAGGAAAAGTAACTGTAAGCAGGTAACTTTGTAATGTGAAGAAGCAGCATTGCAGATGTTATTACACCTCTTCCAATAACATTTACCTGCTTATAAATTGACTTGAATATTGAATTATCATCATTAAAAAGCACTTTAGGTTAAAATATATGACAACTAAGCTTGTGAATAAAATGGCTAACATTCTTAAGTATAAAACCAAAGTGATTAGCTATTATGCAGTTTGTAAAAACTTCAGTATCAATAATCCTTAGATTCTAATTAAAAAATAGAACAAAGAGGCAGAAGAAAAATGTAGTTCCCAACTCAAGACAACATCAATTTGGGAAACTAGGGCACATTGGTCAGTACTTGTAATAATAAAACAATAGAATATTCATCTGAGAATTAAGTTGATAAATAAAACAAAAACACTAAAATAAACATTGTATTGATTAACAAATGAGTGAAAATCTACTAAAAGTATATCAATTTCTTCCTTCAATGAAAAGGGATAATTGTATTTACCTAAAGCAAATGACTTTGCCAGATTATTGTCCAATTACAGATCAATTCTTTACCTATAATATCCACATAATGCATATACTCTATGAATCCAAGTATACAAATGTTCAGCTATTAGTTGGTATTTAGTCCATTCCTTATCTTGATGTGAAACCTGACAATAGTGTTTTGAGGATGTTTGCCATTTTATCTGAAATTGTCTCTTAGATTATACTTCTATTTTCATTTTGAATCCCATGTTATAACAACAGAAGAAAATACAACATAACTGTCTTGTTCAATACTTTAAACTATTTACCTAATGAATATAGACATTTCAAATTTTATCTTTGAGAGTTTATTTTAAATATCAAAGTAGCTACATAGTTATGTTTACTTGAAGTGTTTAAGCATAGTTTTTCTTATATTGCTCCTTAATAAAAAAAAAAACCCTTTCAAAGGATGCTTTTCTGTTAACGTACTATAGCTCTGTAAATATTTGAGTAATACCTAATTGGCAACACCCAACTGTGCTGTGGTATAGGGAACACGAATGAGTAGCCTGACATGAATAAAGCTTTGTTGTCATTGCGACGCTAGTGGATCTCTGTGAGAGGCACTGACCTTGAAAATTACATTTCCCTTATATTACTGAGTGGTATCCCTGTATAGAATTGTATGTCTTTTGAAAACTAAGATTAGAGAATTTAATAAAGTAGGAACATAGTATAAATATGATGTTAAGAAGAGAAATAGCAGAAGGACCTAGAAGAATATCAAAAACTCAAAATCAAGAACACGGTAAAGAGATGTGGTAATATTGCAGATATTATATAGGGACTTGTGATATTTGAAATAAAAAAATCTAAACTCTAATTTTATATGCAATGTCCAAGAAACTGTACAGAATGAACAGGGAGCTTGGCATTCTAGATATAAAGAAAAAGACTGAAAGAGAGAGAAAGAAAGAGAGAGAGAGAGACAGAGAGAGAGAAAGAGAGAGAGAGAAATTTATAGACCAATATAAGTAGGGCAAGGTTTTACTATTTTATTTTTCCTCAAGAGCAGAATATGTGGTATAATGTCATCATGTAGTCAGCTCTCTTCTCTACATGGCTATACACATACACAAATATCAGTTATCACTAGAATTGCCTGTTATGCTGCTGACAGCTCATTCTCTGTTGGATTTCTTTGCATTCTGACATGTGCCAATCAGTCGCAATTTTTCAATTGAATAAAAATAATAGATTCTTCCCTTAGCGGTAATTCAAATTATAGACATGATTTGATTGCTTTTCCATATGAACTATGGTGAAAATTTATAATGATGGTACCCCTATAAATTCCTTAAATAATATAATAGTAATAAGACCAAGTACATAATTAGTGTCTTCACACACACACACACACACACACACACACACACACATATATATATATATATATATATACATATATATATACATATATATATATACACATAGAAAGAGAACACATATTTTAAAATTTACAGTCACAACAT
Source organism: Bramus lutescens (assembly GCA_001685075.1). Taxonomy (NCBI): domain Eukaryota; kingdom Metazoa; phylum Chordata; class Mammalia; order Rodentia; family Cricetidae; genus Bramus; species Bramus lutescens. The sequence goes on along the minus strand of LOEQ01004126.1, from coordinate 120,905 downwards.
TTGTTTTAAATATCCAACACATCCTTATTAGTCATTTGCTTATTGCTATGATAAAATAAGAAAACCAAGGCAACGTAGAAGGAGGCTTTTATTTTGATATATGGTTCCAGATGGATAAGAACCCATCACCATCAAGATGGGAATATGACAACATAGTATCAGCACAGTAGGCATTGGATAGAACCAGGTGAGAGGTCATATTCAAACCAGAAAAGAAGAAGAGAATGACCATAGAAAATGGCATGTGTAATTTGAAACCACAAAGCTTTTCCACCCTGATGACAAACGTCTAGGAAGGCCACTCCTCCTAATCCTCTCCAAAGAGTCTGCAATTGGGACCAAGTACTCAAATGCCCAAGAATATGGAGGAGGCAGCTCAATCAAATCTCTACATGGTCTTACATTCTGAAAGGATAACCCAGTAATTTGTCTGTGCATGTTATATGTTTAGCTGTTTTTGTTGGCTTAGTTTGATGGTGAAACTAAGCATTACACTCATGACTTTCATTCAGTACACTGGCTACTCCTGCTGTGTTTCAAGCTACAAATATGTTGTTTAAGCCTATGTTAACTCAATAACTGTTTTTATTTGGTTTTTGTTGTCTTTTTACATTTTTGTAATATTTTCTTGACTTTCATGAAATAAAGACTATAAATAATAAATTCACTAAAGAAATTTCTGGGAGAGTTATCAGTGGTGCTGGCATTACATAATCACAGAGTAAGCTGGAACATGCTAAAACTGCTTCAGTTTGGGTAGATGATCAATTTAGGACAGAAAATAAAGTTCCCCACTAAAATATAACATCCCAATGGGACCTTATCACAACAGATTTCTTTGTGCTAAATTTTGATGAGTTTGTTGGCCTTCATTTCACCATTCTAGAGAAATGAAAAATAAAAAAGAAGGATCCACCAAAGCCCAATAGCAAAAAATAAAAGCAAACAAACAAACTAAAAAAATGAAGAAACAAGCAACTTTTGCTTGATGCAAAGAAATAAGAGAATATTTGTATTTAAACTAAAAAGGAAAGTTACATAAAAAAGGAAAGAGTTTGTACCTATATTTTTAAGTTTTATTAAGAAGCTTACATATCTGTACTAATTTCGAAGGATGATATTTGTTTCCAAGGTATTGAAATAAAATAAATTTGACAAAGTCTTAAATAATACAAGAAATCTCTGTATAAGAAGCCACCTGTGTGCATATGTTATAATTATATATCCATTAAAGCCAGGAAAGTAGGTAGCATAACTGGAGATCTTCACAGCTTCCTCTACTGCAATCCAATGCCCCAATCTCTCCCCTGGTTCAAGCACACAACCTGTTGTATCTTCCCTTCCCAATTCCTGTACCATCTTCAGTGGATCACACAGATCCCCCAACTCCCTTCTTTCCACTCATTGCTTTGTCATAGCACCCAGCTCTCTCCGGCATTACCTCGGACCCCACGGATCACCCCAGACAGGGAAGCAGGCAGACTAATTCCAGATTTTCACCTCTCACCCAGACTCTTCCAAGTTCAATTCCTGAAACTCAGCCCTAGGTTGGTAGTGGGCCAACTGTTCCAGTTTTACTTTCCACCCTGTCCCTCATCTCCAAACAAACACACTGAACTTCCCTTCCAATATTTCTTTTCCCCAACTAATCCCATTATCCTAATTACCAAAAACAGAAGGCATTATCTGAGAACCACAGACCTTTCCCACCTTTAGAGTATTTAGCCTCACTACAGACTTCTCCCTGCTCTTTTCCAAATCCATCTCTTAAGTCGTCCTCCTCACTACCTCCACCCCTCACCGCACTATTGCAAAGCATCAGTAACCCTACTGTCTGCAAATATCTCCATTAGACCACCCAGATCTTCTCTTCCAAAGTTCATTTTAACCCATCCTGTTATCTCAGCTCTAAACTACAGCAGGCCTTCTCCAGGAACCCACCAGTCAAAACCTGCCAGAGAAGCAAGGAGGTCAGAGAGGAAATTAAGTAAGCTTCAGCTCTTCACTCCCTTTCCTATCCTCAGTATCCAATCCCCCAGTCTTATTCTCCACTCTGTAAAGGGCCACCTTTAGTGGCTTCTTTTCACTCTCATCCCCATTCCCAGGTGACCAAAAGATCATGGCCAAAACCCTGCATTCCATCTACTGTGGATCCCCTCAGCCCCTCCCCAACTTCTACCCCATCCTCATCCCTAAGTGTCAGCTCCTAATACCTAGAAGTAGATTTTACCTGAAACCAGCAGCAGTCATATCTACCAGGATTCCAGAATAGTATTTTACCAGTGAATACACAACCACCACATGCTTCTTAGAATTAGAGAGGGCAACAAAAAAACAAAGAACAAAATAACCACCCAAAAAAGACAAGACCAGATATCATACTTTAGAGTTACATTCATCTTAATACTAGACTCCTAGGCACCAGCATGAAAACACAATGAATAATAGATAGGAAAATATTTCTAAACCAGACAACAGAAACCTTACCACAACAGGCTCTAAATATTTCAGCATAGATGAAGAAAAAGTAAAAGACTTTAAAATAGTCTTTAAAGGGGGACTTTAAAATATGACAGCGGTCCTTAAAGAGGAAATGAATAAATCCTTTTAAGAAATCCATGAAAACACAAAAAGAAAATGATAGAATAGTTCAAGACCTGAAAGTTGAAATAGAATCCATAATAAAAACTCAAAATGAGAGAAATCTGAAAATGAAAAATTTCCCCTCAAAAACAAATATCACTAACAGAATACAAGAGATGGAAAAGCTAGTCTAAGGAATTGAATGCATAATAGATGAAATAAATATCCAAGTCAAAGTAAATGATAACTCTGGAGTTGTGGCTCTTTTGGGAGGTCCTGTACTTAAATGGGGTTGGTGANCTTCAGCTCTTCACTCCCTTTCCTATCCTCAGTATCCAATCCCCCAGTCTTATTCTCCACTCTGTAAAGGGCCACCTTTAGTGGCTTCTTTTCACTCTCATCCCCATTCCCAGGTGACCAAAAGATCATGGCCAAAACCCTGCATTCCATCTACTGTGGATCCCCTCAGCCCCTCCCCAACTTCTACCCCATCCTCATCCCTAAGTGTCAGCTCCTAATACCTAGAAGTAGATTTTACCTGAAACCAGCAGCAGTCATATCTACCAGGATTCCAGAATAGTATTTTACCAGTGAATACACAACCACCACATGCTTCTTAGAATTAGAGAGGGCAACAAAAAAACAAAGAACAAAATAACCACCCAAAAAAGACAAGACCAGATATCATACTTTAGAGTTACATTCATCTTAATACTAGACTCCTAGGCACCAGCATGAAAACACAATGAATAATAGATAGGAAAATATTTCTAAACCAGACAACAGAAACCTTACCACAACAGGCTCTAAATATTTCAGCATAGATGAAGAAAAAGTAAAAGACTTTAAAATAGTCTTTAAAGGGGGACTTTAAAATATGACAGCGGTCCTTAAAGAGGAAATGAATAAATCCTTTTAAGAAATCCATGAAAACACAAAAAGAAAATGATAGAATAGTTCAAGACCTGAAAGTTGAAATAGAATCCATAATAAAAACTCAAAATGAGAGAAATCTGAAAATGAAAAATTTCCCCTCAAAAACAAATATCACTAACAGAATACAAGAGATGGAAAAGCTAGTCTAAGGAATTGAATGCATAATAGATGAAATAAATATCCAAGTCAAAGTAAATGATAACTCTGGAGTTGTGGCTCTTTTGGGAGGTCCTGTACTTAAATGGGGTTGGTGACCAGTGTGCTACTAGTTGCTTACTAATGACATAGACCCATTGCATCCCAGGAGCTACAGTGGTAAGGATGGTTCACAGAGGCAGTGAACATACCTCTGCCTGTCATGCAGGTTGGAGCCAACAGGCAGAGCCGTGGAGTTTGTACTATCTGTACTCGCATAGCATGAAATAAAAAGCACTGCTGGTCAGAAAATGATTACAAACATGCAATAAAGACAGATTCAGATGAAAAAGACATCTAAATGGGATACAGTGTTAGATAAATGTACATGGGCTTATGAAAGAAAAGAGTACAGAAAGTCATAGATGGATTAATGGAGTAACATAATTAAATATTAAAAAGTAATAAAATAAAAATATGCAATGTAAAGATGGAATATAAACAGAGTCTAGATTAAACATATTATTGTGTTCTCTAGGCTAATGTGGTTTGATGGAACAAGACTCCATGAAAAGTATGCATGAACCCTAAAACTACTTTGCCCCAAATCAGCAGGAAGCAGTTTGAGGAAAACAACATCTAAATTCCCAAAATGATTATTTATAAATGTTTGTTTGCATTTAAAAGAGAGTGGTTATCAGTGGTTAAATGATTACAGTCAATTTCTAAAAAGGGGGGAATACGATATAGAGATGAATACTTTGCATTGGTATGGATCTTGGTCAATTGTTACTAATTTCAGGGCAATTTTGTTACAGTATGTATATGTATTTCTGCTCTTGTTTAAGGTACTGTGTTTGTTCAGCTCCCTTAAAAATACATATTAATAGATTGTGATTTATAATAAACACTTTTAATTATGTTAGGTTTTCTAGATATACAGAAATAGAATTATAATCTATATATATATGCAAAAATATAGAATTATAGTTAGATATATAATCATTAATACTTCAAAGACCTATGATGTATGGCATTAAAAATCTTAGACTTTTCTATCAACAGTGAGACATGTCTGATTCTGGCAGCACCAATTACTACAGAGAGGTTTATGGACATCAAAAAAACTTGTTATACAATTTGCCTTCAATGTGACAAGACTAACCATTGGGCAAGAATCTATTCTTGCCTGGACTTCTTGAAGGTATGCTGTATGAACTGTACATGCAGGACCCAGAGAAAAATGACTGGTAAACTTTTCAAAAGATGGGATGGTTTTTTACATTCCTGTTTCATGAAAGATTCTGCCAGACTCTATTTTTCTGTGCAGGACACAGAAAAAAGTGACTGGCAAACTGTCAATATAGGCAAAAATGTCTTGCTTCATGGAAAAATCTGCCAGATACTAAGGGCTTGTAGGCTGTAGATGGATACTGCAACATTATAGAAAGAAAATCTTTGGGTGACTGTCCAGGTAGTGAGATGTCTCTGTCAATTCTAAAGTTTTGGAAGTTGCTTGCAATGCACTTCCTGTTTACTTAGGAAGTATGATATTCTTCTGGGGTCTTTAAAGTGTTGAGAACAGATAACTATAGTTTTCCTTATTTATGATAAAGGATAAATTAAATATAAAACTTTAGACTCACAAATATAAGATAGATGATAGAATATTTTCTTTAATTTGCCAAATGTAAAATAATTCTTACTTGAAAACGGTTTTGTATATGTAATTTTATTATGTTAAATTTAAAACTTTTCTTTTTATTTAGACAGATAATTAGTGATGATGTGGGATTCCCCTCTGTATGCTGTGAATATGTTTTACTGCCATTGGTTAATAAGGAAGTTGTTTTGGTTTTGGCCAATGACAGCAGAGTAAAGTCATGTGGGAAATTTGAGCAAATATATATATATGTATATATATGTATATATATGTATATATATATGTATATATATACATATATATATAT
>LOEQ01004126.1:93430-115248 GCA_001685075.1 Bramus lutescens | reverse complement strand
TGGAGAGAGAGAGAGAGAGAATAGGCAGATTCAAAGAGATGTCATGTAGCTACTGAAGGAGATAAATACCCAGAACATTTTCAGTAGTCCCCAGTCTTGTGGTGATACACAGCTTAAGAGATATGGATTAATTTAAGATGTAAGAACTAACTCAATATATTCATGAACCATTTGCCCAACAGTGTTTGAATTGCTATAGTTTCTGTGTGATTATTCTGGTGTGGGCAACTGAGACAAGAATAAGCAGTCTCCATTTACTTGGTGTTAGTCAAACTAGACAGCTGCATATAGAAAAATCCAAACAGACCCATACTTATTACCCTGCCTAGAACACAATTATAAATGCCTCAAAAACCTAAATATAAAACCAGATAAACCGAATCTTATAGAAGAGAATGTGAGTTATAGCCTTGAACTCATTGACAGAAGAGATTTATACATTTATAAAGTTAAACAGATACAGCCACGATTGAAATCAGCCACTAGTGAAATCAGTCACTAGTGACAGCGATTACTCAGGAAGATGGGAATCAATATACTTCAAGATCCGGCTTATCATGTTTGAATATATACCCAAAGGACATTTCACACAACCTCAGAGATTCTTGGTCAACCATGTTCATTACTGCTCTGCTCATAATAGCCTGACATTGGAATCAACTTAGATGTACCTCAATATGAGGATGGGAAAACAAAAACAAAAGCAAACAAACATACAACCCCCCCAAAAAAAAACTGTGGCACATTTATACAATGAAGTACTAAAACTGTCATTAAAAGAATGATGTCATGAATTTTCAAGTAAAAGAATGGACCTAGAAACTGATATCTTGACTGAGGTAACCTAGATTGGGAAGGACAAATAAAGTGTGCTTTTGATTTTATGTGAATATTAGGAATTAATTCAATAATACCATACTACAATCCTTAGAACCAAAGAAATTAAGTATAGAGTAAGTCTGGAGGGGTTAGGGAGGTAGATATAGATCTCCACATGAGGAAAATAGAATTGATAGCTATGAATGAATGTGGGCCTAGAAAGGAAGGATCAAGAAGTATGGCAGAGGCAGAGAATTCAAATGAAACTTCTGGTACTAAAATTGGGTTACATCATCTAGTTCAGTTGTTAGCCAAAGGGGTCCCATGGGAACACCCAAATAGCACAGGCTGCTGCAAATGGTATAGATTGTTATGCACAAGCTGTCACCATGGCCCCATTGAGTCAAAAAATGCCTAGGAAAAACATTGAACATAAAGAAGTCAAGCTGCTGCACACATAGAAACTTCACCCATAGGGATTAACATCTTCGATTCTGGAAGCTTCTCTTCATATTACCAAAGGACAGACTTAAACACCAGCCCTTTGGTCTGCAATGGTGTACTGCCTCAAGTTATGCTATGGTAGTGGTAGCACAAATCTTGTGGGAAGAACCACCCAATGTCTCACTTGACTTAAGTTCCATTCTTTGAGATATACCCATAATGACATTGTTTGAGTGATCAAGACCTGAAATTAAATGACCAAGGGACATAGGACAATATCAAATACTATTGATCTAAATTTAAAAAAATAATAACTGAAGAAACAAACCCATAAAACAAAACAAGCAAAGTCATAACAATAAAATTACTCCAAATCACGCTTTACTATCCTCAGAGATCAGTGTCTTGTTCAGCCATGATCAGAGAAATGTTCTTCAATAGCAGATGGAAACAAATATAGAGAATCACAAGCCATTATGTAGAAAGCCCAAGTTCTTAGAATACTTAGACCTAAATGGTATGTCTCCATCAAATATCACCCCTCAGTACTTAGGGGATTCCACAAAAGTTGAGGTACAAAATGTTTAATAGCCAAAAGAGATTGAAGACAGAAAAAAATAAGAGTTTATATATCTACATGATTGATGCATATATGAAGGAACAAGACAGCATGCAAAAGGACTGCATAGGTCTGAGCCAAATGGGACACCAAAGCTAAAAGGAGTAGACAAATTCCTCCATCCCTAACCTAATAGCAATCACCAATAGATAAATATTTGCACATGGAAATTTAGTTTCTCCAGGGGAAAAATGAAGTCTTAGGGTAGGCCCCTGTCAAGCAGTAGATGGCCAACAGAAAGTGAACTCAACTGTATCTTTGGAGGTTACATGTCTTATAATGTGTCAGGGCTTATTCGTTTGTTTGTTTGCAAATTTTATCTAGTCTTTTTCTATATATTTTTATTATTATTCTTATTCTTCAAGGTCTTTTATATATTATGGCGCTAGTATTTTTTTATGGGATTCCTGAGTGTGGGAAAGAGTAGCTTTGTCTTCTTGCACCTTCTCTTGCACTCTTTTTTTTTCTGTTTTGTTCAATTACAATGTGTGTCTTAACTTTATTTTTTATTTTATATTACTCTTATCCTTTATAAGTGTCTCTCATTTTTTTCAATGCAAAACAGAAAGGCAGAGGAGCTGGATTGGAATGGTGCTGGGGCGTAACAGGGAGGAGCAGAGGGAAAGGAAACTCTAATCAGGATATATTCTTTAAAAAAAAAGTCCATTTTCAACAAAAGGAAAAATGTAATACAGTTAAATATATATACTAAAATATTTGCATCTATTTTATATATATACTAAAATCTTAATGTATATATGTACTAAAATCTTTGTATTTTATTTATATACATATACATACATACAAACATGCATACATATCCAAAGATTTTAGTAGTCAGCAGACAAATTTGGGTGAACTGAGACGCAAGCTCCTGCTCAGTTACATCTTGTCATTGACATATAAAAGACCACACTGGAGTAACACTCTAATTTCTTGTCATATTAAATTTGTTCTTTATTTTATTTTCCTTGTGTTTTGTGTTATTTGTGTTAAATGGTAGACTCTCTCTCTCTCCCTCTCTCTCTCTCTCCTCTCTCCTTTTCTCATAGCAAGTTTAGTTTATCACTCATTTGGCTCCTTTCTTCTTGCTTGGAGAAACAGAAAAGAAATATAGAATTGAAACTGCTCTTCATCTGTCAGCTCCTGGGCTTCGTGTTTCTGTCTTTCCCAGCCTTCTAACACTAATCTTTGTAGTCATTGTTGAATCACATGCTAATGCAGCAGCATGAAAGAACACTGTGTAGGATGGCTCTAAAGAAACAGGAATGTTCACACTGCAATTTGTTTAGTAAAAAAATATTGACGAATGATAAGAAATTTTTTACACAGTAAATTAAGAATGTCTTCTAAAGAAAAATGATTGGATTTTGTTTCCTGAGTAGACAAGGGTACATGAGAACAAAGCCAATAAATGAGTAAACATATCAAACAAAACATTAGAATAAAAATGTTAAAAGATAATTTGTTTGATGATAAATGGCAATTAAAATTTTAAAAGTAGAATTAAATGCAAGAATCTTCGTGAGGACCAAAGGAAGTGAACAACTAAAACAAAACAGTGTTTCTGAGAGATAACAAGGCAATTGTACTCACAGTGGCCATGACAATATCTGCATAAATTTATGGTCTCCAAATCCCCAGCATGCTAGGAAAGAGGTGGGGTTTATGCTCTAGCTCTAGCTTAGGAGTCATCGATAATTGTTAATCTCATTTTAGTTCCTCTTCTGAGTTCTCCCTTCTTTGATTTTGGAGTTCTTTCTTTATTATAGATATTAATTCATTATGAGATGAATAGGTAACAAATATTGTCTTTCACTCTCAGGACTTGCTCTTTTGTCAATATTTGTTTTTAAATTTGCCAAAGCCCATTCCTTTGTCTATATATTGCACTCTTCTCTGGTACTGCACTTTTTGCTATGTGAGTTTTATTACTTTGTCTGCTACTACATGGAAAAGCACTAATAAGATATTGGAGATTTTTTTGTAAAATTTGAAAATTGGTATGTAGAAAATGACACATCAACAGTAAGTTAATATTTCTTCTTTTTAGACTCTTTCATTTAAAGATCTTGTTAAAAAATAATTTTCATTAGTGTTGATAAATTCTCATGAACTCACAGTAAGACACTGAGAAAAGAAGCTCAGAAAATGTATCTCTATTTTATGCTACCTAAGAAATTTCAATCTGTATCAAGCCAATAAAATGTTAGCCCTAGTGTTGTTTTCTATGTAATTAATGGATGTGAATTCCTGTAAATTCTCTTCCTTCAATTTTAATACTATCTTCCTATTTCTCTCATGTGTTTTATTAGTGTTAAAATGATGTGTTTCAATTTTAAATGTTGAGAAAACCTGTAAAGAAGCTAGGAAAAGTGCTTAGTCGTTGAGAACATTTGCTGCTCTTGCAGAGGACTACCTTGTGTTCCTAGCTCCCATATGAAAGCTCAGAGTCATCTACAACTTCAATTCAGAAAACTAAAATCCTCTTTTTTTCTTCTCTAGAACCAGAAAATATGCTGTGAAGATGCATGCATTTCTGCATGCAAATGCTTCTATAACTAAAATGATATGTGTGTATATAATGTATTTTATGTATATTATAAATAGTATAAATAAAGACTTTAGAAAAAAGAATACTGTCAAAACTAAGATGTACTATGTTGGCTTGTGATAGAGAAGTCTGTGGTATTTCTCTATGGTCAATGTGTTCGTACTTTGGTGCAAGTTGCAGTAGTATTCATGAATATATTCCTTTCATTGTTTTATTTTTTCTTTGTTTATTTAGAATGCATCTATGACTATAGAAACCAATTAAAATCCCAACAGGAATTAAAAATGGAACTATTATATGAATTAGCAATCATACACATGCACGCACACACAAAAGAAATAAATACATCAACTTATGTGGACTCCTACATGTTGACTGAGGTTTCTGTCCTGTCTGATCCTGCAGTGGTTCAGTCCCAAATAAACACACAGTAGCCTATATTAACTATAAACTAATTGGCCTATTAGCTCAGGCTTCTTATTAACTTTTACATCTTAATTTTTGTCTGTGTTAGTTACATGGATTGGTACCTTTTTCAGGTAGGCTTGCTCTGTGTCTGGCTTCCTGTGTGTCTACTGTGGACTGACACTTTCTCTTTCCAGAATTCTCCTTTTCTCATTGCCCTGCCTCTACTTCCTGCCTGGTCACCCTGCCTATACTTCCTGCCTGACCACTGACCAATCAGCATTTTATTAAACAAGTACAAGGATAGCATTACCATTCCAAAAGAGTGGAAAAGAGGCAAAGTGAGAAAAACACTGGACCAAATCCAAGATAAAACCCAGCAGAAACACTCCAAAATTTGAATCTCCATGTCTGATGTCAATGAGCAAACATTGTTCCAACCTTCCAACTTTTCTAGGTGCTACATACTTCTCTCTTTTGAGTTGTCTATTCCCTTTAAGTTGCTGTATTAAGCAGACATCCAGTGGTTCTTGTACCTTCAATATCCTGGGATCCCAAACACAATTCAAGCTTGAAATTTACAACTTTATACAATATCCTTGAATGCTTGGTCCCCAGGTGGTAGAACTGCACTGAAAGGATTAGGAGGTGTGGCCAGTATACCCCATGCATACATTGTATGCAAGTTTGTAATTTTCAGTTGACCTACCAAAAAAACCTCTATAATTTTATTGGTGTGCCATAAGTTAAAATATGAAAATACTATCCTAACTTGATTTTACCCCTTATAAACCTGCATGAGGAAGTACTTAATTTCTATGGCTTCATGAATTTTTGTTATTATTAAGCTTTTTATACTTTACCTAACAATGTTATACAAATCAAAAGTAATATTTCCTGACTTTAATTTTATAGTAATTATGTATTTAATATTCTTAAATATTTACTGCTAATGTGTAAGCAATATGAGTTTGTTATAAATACCATTACTTTTATGTGTTTATAGCATTTTCCTTTTATGTGTTTATGTATTTTCTTTTTCCAATTTGCATATGTTATATTATTTTATATGTGTAGTAAGGAGACTATAAAAGTTAAGATATGCTTCATGATTTTATAGCTATTTTTAATATTTTTATCATACCATATTCCTTAATTTTGAATTTTATTTTGTGATTATTAATATTTTGCCAAATAGAAATAAATTTTATGTATAAAATTTGTCAAAAATGAAGGCAAACTTTATTGGCTATGTTCCTTTAACCTATTAAGTGATAATTTGTTTGTCATAATTATGTTACTCTGATTTCTATTCACAAAGGGAATTGATAATTGATGTGTTTTTGCATTTTCAGCTCTATTTTTGTTGTTTGTTGTTTTGGCATTTTAGTTTTACTGATTAGAGATGAGAATAAGCATGAGTACCTTAGAATCAACACCTTATACAGAAAAACTAAAAATTTTCAAAATATGTTTTTTATTTTAATCTTGATGGTCTAAATGGAAAATGCTTTGTTTGACCATAATATGAACTGGTGCCAAAACATGAATAAAGCAAAAATATTTCACTAATTTGGCATTAGGTGAAGTACATGCATAAAAGTTACAAAAAGAAGATGAATTAATTTGATGTTTTAATTGAGAACTATATTAAGTTGCTATATTATTCACTGGTAAATATCTACAAAACCCTCCCAACAAAACAGCAAAAAGCAATAAATATAAAGCACATTAATTTTTATCTCAATAACACTGAGAATATTGGTTGTGTTATCTTTTTGTGAATATAATAGAGTTTGATTTTATATATCATTTTGGGGTTAGTTTATATAGGTTAGTATGTTTGTAATTTTTATGCATCATTTCTTTATGGAGATTTATATTTCTTTTTATTAATATCTTAGTAAATTAGTGTGCAATTTTAATACTTTCTTCTGAAATATAATTTTCCAAGGTTTATTTCTATGTTCTTAGAACATATTTTTCTAATTGTCATAAAATTGATGTTAAATATTATATTGGTTATGAATGATCTTGAACAAGTAACACATAATGAATTTTATCACCATTTACAGAGTCATAATGAATTCTAGTCTGTGATTTGCTCGTTATACGATTATAAGACATTATTTATTTTGCTGTTGTTTTTTGAGACAGGGTTTTTCTGTGTTGCTTTGGTGCTTGTCCTGGAACTCATTCTGTAGACCATTGCTATCTAACTTTATCTATCTAAACCCAATTTATAAATGCCATACTATCATATTAAGCAGGTGATTTACCATTAAATTATGCACCTAGTCTTCTTTTTCTTTAATTTAACAGTTAAATTATAACATCATTAATTTTCAGTTGCTGTATGTTGACTTTGTTATGTAAAAGCATGTTCCTTGTATCTCTGACCACTTTGAGACTTTTGTTAAAGGCTTTTTTCCCCGCATCTAGTGATAAAATCATGTGATTTTTTTTCTTTTTTCTTTTTTTTTTAGATTGTTTTTGTAGTGGATCACATAGACACATTTCTGTATGCTGAACCATCCCTGAATCTCTGGGATAAAGACTATTTGATCATAGTGGATGATCTTTTTGATTTTTTCTTGGATTCAGTTTGTGAATGATTTAGTGGCTATTTTTGCATAAATGTTCACGGAGAAAATTGGTCTGGAATTTTTGTTTTTATCATTGTGTGATTTGAGTATCATGGTGATTGTGGCCTCATAAAATTAATTGGCCATGCTCTTTCTGTTTCTATTTTGTGGAATAATTTCAGGAATATTGGTATTGTCTTTTTTGAGAGACTGGTAGAATTCTGTGCTAAAATAATGTTACACTGGGCTATTTTGTTTGGGAGATTTTAAATGACTGCTCCTGTTTCTGTAAGGGTTAAAGATCTATTTAAATTGCTTATCTTGATTTAACTTTGGTAAGTAGTAAATACTGAGAAAAATATCCATTTCTTTTATATTTTCCAATATAGTGGAGTACAGGTTTTTTAAGTATGTCCTTATGATTCTCTGGATATTCTAAGTGTCTATTGTTATGACCCCCTTTTCATTTCCCATTTTTTAAAAAAATTGAGTATTCACTCTTTTAGTTTTTCAGATATGAGTTTGTCTGTCATGCTTACTTTCTCAAAGAATCATTCCTTTCTTTCATGCATTCTTTGTAATGTTCTATTTATTGCTAAAGTTTTAGTAAGGCAAAGGACACCATAAATATGACAATATGACAGTTTACAGAACGAGAAAAGATTTTCACCCACTTCACATCATCCAGAGGGCAAATATTTAAAACATATAAAGAACTCAAGAAACTAGATGCCAACAAACAAAACACTTCAATTCAAAAATGAGATACAGATCTAAACAGAGAATTTTTAACAGTAGAATCTCAAATTACTGAGAAACACTTAGAGAAATGTTCAACAATCTTATCTGTCAGGGAAATGCAAATCAAAACCACCGTGATTTAATCATAGCCTTATCTGAATGGCTAAAATCAAAAGACAATATACAATTCATGCTGGCAAGAATGTGGAACAAGGGGAACCCTCTTCCATTGTTGGTTGGAATGGAAACTTGTATAGAGATTTTGGAAATCAATATGCTAGGATTTCTCAAAAATTTGAGAATTGATGTCCAAGACCCAGCTATACCACTCCTTGGTATATACCCAAAGGATTCTTCATCCTACCACAAGGACATTGTTCAATTATGTTCATAACAACTTTCTTTATAATAGCCATAAATGTAAGAAGGTGTCTTAACAAATGTTTGCATAGAAAAAAAAGTAGTGCATTTATACAATGGAGGATTACTCATCTTTTTTTTAATGACAGCATGAAATTTGTGGACAAATTGATGGAACTAGGAAAAATCAAGTTAGTATTGTCTTCACATTTCATCAAGGAAGCTTCTTTTTGAACCAGACAGAGACAACTACAGAAAGCCATAACCAATAAAAATGAATTATAAAGCCCAGTCCCAATGGATACATCTTTAAAACACTTCCATGATTAAAGGCCAGGGAACATAATAGAAGAAGAGGCAGAAATATTATAGAGGTGGGGGATTGTGGAGTTTTCTGAGACTGTGTTTCCTAGAAATGTCAGGACCTATGCTAATGAAGTCTCAATAATATAATTGCCCAAACATGAGTTAAATAAAGTTGTCCCCAAAGATCATACTAAACTGGTTAGAGAAAAGCTCCTGAAGTTGTAACCCTACACAGGGAATTATAGGTACCTGAAGAAAACTGAGAAAGGGAGAGGTGACCTTCCTCAAGGAAGAACAAACTAATTGCTAAAATATCAGTTCTGAAAGCATACACACAAGTAGCATTATATTAACTGAGAAAGTTATATTTAGGAATTCAGATGTATATACATAGACATATATGTGTACAATGAGAATTACTGAAAAACTAGGCCAGGTTTGAAGGACAATTGGGACGAGAATACAGGAGGTTTTTGAGGGAGAAAGGGGAAGGGCAATTGTAAACAGAGACCACACGTTCATTTCCCATCCACTCAGACCCAAATATATTTATTGCAAATCTGTTTTCCAATAGCTTAGGTGCACTTATAGCTAGCTCATATATTTTAATTTAATCCATTTCTATTAATCTATGTATCGCTACAGAGGATTCAGCTAACCAGATAGGTTCTGGTATCCTTCTGATTTGGCAGCTACATGGCATCTCTCTGACTCTGCCTATTCTCTCTATCTATCTCTATTTGAATTTCCTGCCTAGCTTTATTCTGCCCTACCATAGGCCCAAAGCAGCTACTTTATTAACCAAAGGTAATAAAATTTATTCACAGAATACAGAGGGGATGTTACATCCCTCCCCTTTCCTGATTAAATAACAAGGAAGGTTTAACTTTAACATGATATTATTTCATATAAAACAGGTATCAAGTAAGAATTACAGTTACAATATTTTTGTGAGTCTAGTTTTATATCTTATTTATCTTTTATTGTGACAAAGGAAAATTATAACTATCTGTCTTTAACTCCATCAAAGACCCCAGTAGAATATAATATTAGATAAGTAAACATGAAATTCATTGTAAGGAGTATCTTGATGTTTAGATAGTCACCCAAAGTTCTTCTGTAACACTGCGGAATTTATCTTCAGCCTCCCAAATGGCTAGCCTTGTCATATTGAAATCAAATTCCATAATGAATTTCTGCAGTGACAAAAACCTCTCTGACATAATTGGTGTTGCCAGAAGCAGTGTCTCACTTCTGAGAAAAATCTAAGTGCTTAAAATATTTTAAATGCCATATTCTGTAGGTCTTTAAAAGGTTTGAAGAATGGATATCCATCTGAAATATATCTCTGTACATCTAGAAATCCTAAATAACATGGATACAGTTTGACTCTTCTAGGTGACTGTCTATTAATCCATAGTTTTAAATTATACACTGCATTTAAATGAGCTGAACAAACACATAAAATCTTAAACAAGAGTAGAAATACATACACAGTGTAACAAATTTGACCTTTAATTTATATCAATAGACCAAAATTCATACCAATGTATATTATTCATCTATATATCATATCTCTCCTCCTGTTTTTTGTTTTATTTTTTTTAGAAAAAGAATGACTAGGATAATTAACTACTTACAGTCTACTCCCCTTAAATGAAAACAAACATCTGTAAACAATCATTTTGTGAATTTGGGAGCTGTTTTCTCCAAACTGCTTCCTGCTCCTTATTGAGCAAAGTATTTTTAGGGTTCATGGAAACCTTAAGGTGAGTCTTGTTCCATCAAACCACATTAGCCTTAAAGGAATTCACAGTTTCTCATCTTCTGCTAAAACAAAAGCAGAACCTCCTTTCCAAAGCCACATATCCTTAGACCCTAATTTTGAAGTCAAGATACCTTTTGTTGGTTTAACTTAGCAGTCCCCAGAATCAAATGTCTCCATGCAGTCATAAAACTCAAAGAAAAAACAATAGTATGTAAAATCTAGACTCTCTGTGTATATTCTATCTTTATATGACTTTCTTTTTTATTATATTACTTTTTAAAAATTATTTTATTATCTTTACTCCTTTAATCTATGACTGTCTCTACTCCCTTTCTCTCTCTTAAGCTCATCTATATTTATCCAAAATGGTGACCCATTCAGAAGTCGGTTTTTTTATCTGAATCTGTCTTATTGTATATCTACAATCATTTTCTTACCAATTTTTATGCTAAATAGGCATGGCTAGAACTAACCCTGTGGCATTTATCTGTTGGCTTCAGCCCATCCAACATGGCAGAGGTATGTTCACCACTCTGTGAAACATGCTCACTGACCCAGCTCCTGGGATGCAGTTGGTCTATGTTGTCATTAAGCTATTTGTAGCACTCTACTCACAAACACCACTTAAGTGTTCCATAGCCAGAACTCCCCAAAGAGCCTGAGCCTTATGAACCAAGAAGCCATCTATTTCTCTCTTTTTCGTTTCTTTCTTTTTTTTTTATTTAAAGACAGGGTTTCTCTGTAGTTTTGGAGCTTGTCCTGGAACTAGTTCTTGTAGACCAGGTTAATTTTAAACTCACAGAGATCCACCTACTTCTGCCTCCCAAGTAATGGGATTAAAGGAATACACCACCACCATCGGGCAGAGTAAAGTCTCTGCAAAGAGATCCTATCTGGAAAAAAAGTACGGCTACCAAAAAGCAGAAGCTGGCTTCCATTTTTCTGGGTCTAGAAGCTTCCTCTGTTTTACTTAGGCTTTCTTTCTTTTAGGTCTTTCTTATGTGGATTCTTGCTCCCAGACAATGGGTGCCTTTTTGTAAAAAGAGACTGCACATTAGTTTCCTATCGGTTCAGACCCAAATAATCATACAAAAACTATAATAATTACAACACTCTTTGGCAATAGCTATATGTATTCCTAGCAAGCTGTTATATCTTAAATTAATCCATTTGTAACAATCTATGTGTTGCCATGAGGCTATGTCTTAATATAAAGGTTTTGGTGTTCTTCTCCTTTTGCAACTACATGGCATCTCTCTGATTTAGCTTTCTCTCTCTCTCTCTCTCTCTCTCTCTCTCTGTACTATGTATCTATGTATCTCTATCTATGTATCTATCTGTGTGTGTGTGTGTGTGTGTGTGTGTGTGTGTGTTCAGATTTCCCATTTGGCTTCATTCTACCTCGCCATAGGTTAAAACAGCTTATTTATTAACTAATGATAGTAAAACATATTTATAGCATACAGAGGGAAATCCCACATAAAGGAATGCTTGTAATTAAATTATAATCTACAAAGTAAAAAAATTAAAATAAAACTTAGTTTAAATATGTCAGAAGAATTTTTTTGCCTTATATATCTTCAGTGCTGTGTTTTTTGTAGACCGTAAGAACAGGATGATGTCTACAGTCTCTATTGAATCCAGAACCAGTATCTTCTCTTTTAATAAGAAAAGTTCCACAGCTTGTTGCTCTACAAACATCTACTATTCCTTCCTTGTGTTCTTGTTATGTTTATCCTCTTCCTATACCTACGTTGTATTTTTCTTGAAATGTTATATTTTAAATATCTCTTAATTTTAATTTTTGTGAAAAATTGCCATAAAAAAATTTATTTCCCAAATGACTTTTAGAGGATGGGAAGAAAGTTTTATTTTAGCTTATAGGTTACTTTGTATCATCAAGGGATGGCAGTGAAAGGGTTCAAGGCAGGAATCTATACTCAGAAACCATGGCAGAATAATTCTCTGATCTCAATTCAAATTGCATTTTAATTTAAATTTCTCTTCTTTTTTAACTATAACAGGCTTTATCTACTTTGCCATGAAATTAGCTTTATTTTTCTAAGATAAGCATTTATCACCATATTTCAGTTTCAGGAATTATAAGCAAAACCATAAACATAAATAGGCTTGGGATCTTTAGAGAATGATTTAATATCAGGCCTAGAAATATTAATTTATAATTAGTGTGCAACCTCAAGTGTTTATATTTTAATATTTAATAATGAGTGATTTTTATCTATCTTGAGAAAACTCAATTTTTTTTATCAAACTAGAATTTTACCTACTTTGCAGTCAAGAAATACAAAGGTTTGCTTATTTTTGTTTGAAATGTTGTTCAACAGTTTAAAAAATATAGAGTCTAAAATATTACTTTCTAAGCCTATATTTGGCTCTTCACAATATAGAGTATTGGCTCACCTGAAATTTCATAACTAGGAAACATATTTTCTCTTAGTAATGAACAATTCTGACATCACAAGATAATGCTTTTCTATCTTAATAACTCTCAATGAAAACATTTTAACTTTAAGCAAAATATCAACGAAATATTGCAGCAGAAGAATTTTCCATAATAAACACTGTATATTGATCAATTTCTTTGTCTTGTTTTTAAATACTTCCATTGATATTTTACTTGTACTTTTCTACATAACTTGTTCTATTATGTTGACATTTGCTTCACTTATTTTGGAAACTTTTTCCCCCTAAATTTTATTAGTTCTTTACGAGTTCCATCCAATATATTTTGGCCATATATCCTAATAACTCCTAGACCCATAGCCATTCCATACACACCCAAATTTGTGTTGTCTTTTTTTTTATTTCTTTAAACTCAGCAAGTACAGTTTACATTGCCCGTATAGTCTTAGCTGTAAAGCTGCCAGGAGCCAGTAAATCTGCCAGAACCCATACCTTTGAAGAAAACAAACTATTGCCATCCCAGCATTATAAATTACATCCATTTCTTTGGCTATAAATAGTGTTTTATGTCTATTTTCTTCCCGCTGGGATTTTGTTTGGCTTCATCCTGTGAAGGTCTTGTGCCTGCTGTTAAAACCACTGTGAATCCATATGGGCAACCACCCTGTTGTGCCCAGAAAATTGTGTTTCCTTGTTTTCATCTACTACCTTTAGCTTTTACAATGTGTTGTAGCATCTTCCACAATGATCCCTGAGTATTGCGTTAAGGGATGTAACACAGATGTCCCATTTGGGAATGAGCATTGCACAGTCTCGTTATCCATACTTTGACCAGATGGTGGGTCTCTATTAATTGCTATCTAAAGTAAAAAGAAACTTATCTGATAAGGGTTGAGAGTCACACTAATCTAAGGATTTAAGATTAATATGTTAGGTATGGTTTTACTCTTCCATGAACTTACCAAAATAATAGTTTCTCTCCTAGGTGAGACAAGCCTTAGTTCATTTTGTCTCCTATAAATGTGCCAGGCAGTTTTTTGACCATAATTTTTTACTTGCTATTATTATTAGATTACATACTTACACCTCATTCTGTTGAAGGCATCGTTATATATTGACAAACAGTTAAGAAAAAGAAAGAGTGAGAAGGGAAAGAATAGAAAAAGAATCAGAACAAGAATGCTCCTACCCTTGCATAAATTACATTCTTATTTTTAAAAAACATGTGATTATCTACTGTCAACATTTTAATTTCTGGAAGGAGTTCTAAACAATATCTTTTCTATCAGTGACCTTTAGTGAAAATTCCTGTGAAATGTGTCCATTTGATTATTATTTGTTATACATCTCAGACCTGCTAATATTTAAAGACTGAAATTAGATGACAACCATGTGAAGGTCAACCCACATCTTGTTGTTGTCTGTCTTTGAACTTCAAACAAACTGATGTTAGTTGCTAAGATGCAATGGTGCCACATCCAAAGTGAGTCTTCTCCTTATTTTCTGGTCTTCCTTGTACATTTTTTTCTGGAACCATCGTCATAGTATCAGATGTGTGCATTACTAGTAAATATTCTAAGCATTTCCCAGTTTAATAATCAATTGACAAGATTAACATCATAAATCCAACCCATGTTTCTGGCCATGATTCTGGCCTGAAGAACAAATATGATTCCCGAAGACAGTTTCTGACTTACACACATCAGCAATGGGTTTCAACAAATGAAATTGGAAGTAGAGGCAATAAAACCATAGCACCCCTTAAATTCTGTGTAATGTTTGGGACCTCTAACAGCAGACATTTTTACACATCTAAAATAGCATTAGATAGATACATACATAACACAAGCACACTTAGATTGCTTTATCCTATTTAGAGAAATGAGAGACTACTCTTTTCTTATGCCAGTAGATGCCTGAAGAGGAAATCGTGTCTAGTGTTGGGCACCTGATACAGTGGCACACAGATTTCAACAAGGTAAGTTCTGAAAGAGTGACTATGGCGCATGTACCACCCTCTGAAAAAGTTAACACTTCAGTCAGACTTCCCCAGGCAGGACACGGGAAGAAATGTCTATCCAAATGAATGTCTCAATTATTACATTCATGAATGACTTCTAGCTTATTTCTGCACTGTTCTCCATGAGTCAGGCTCTGCAGGTAAAGTGGGCTGATGCAGACCACACTTCTTTATTGCTATTCTTATCTACCCTTCAAAATAATGGCTCTTTAGAATGAGAAAAGTAGGTCCCACTATGAAAATGTTTACCAGGTGAAAAAGGAACAGAACAGAACAGGTTGAGGAGAGATTTTTATCAAGGACATGAAGTTGATATAATGTATGAATGCACTGAAGGAACTTTTACAATTATAGCCAAGAAGCCACTGTAAAAATCAATGATAACTACAATGAAAACTAAGAAAAAATAATTGCAATAAAATTATTAACTCCGGAACAAAAATAACAGTATGCGAGCTAGCAAAAATAATGGTAAACTTCATATTTTGCTTAAGACACTCTAGTATATTGACAGCATAAGTCCAATTAAAACCAAATTACGATAAAAATTGTAGGGTTGTGTGAATGTAGGTACTTGGGTTATGCTTTAAATCACTCATTGTGAATAAATGAATAGATAATGATCCTTGCTGAACAATAGGCTCTGGGAAGCACATACTTCTTAGAGAAATGAGAGAGGAAGAAAGCAGAACAACTAAACCAGCTGGAAATGTTATTTTTGGATGTCAGCTATAGGTGGGAGGATGAAACATTTCTTGCAGTGATCTTTGATTCCTTTAAACATTGAATATGCACATAGATTGCTTAGAGCACCAAATATAATTAAAAAAGCAAAAATTTCTCATTTTAAAATTGGTGTGTTTGGAAACATTAAGTTCATATAAATCTTTAACCCAAATAGGCATTGTTAGCAAACTGTGGGAGTGCATACAAACATTACATATGCCAACTGCCATTCTTCTCCTTATTAGTTTTAAGCTAAAAGGTAAAACACATGGAAAACAGCATTGACACCGTGCACTAAGAAAATCACAACTCTGATATCAGGAGGAAATTAGATGAATGACATACTCATAAGAAACATAGTAACTAACAGAATCATTGCCTAGTAAAATTCCAACATAGGACTGAAAAGTAACTTTTAAAAGTAATTTGATTACTTTAATAGAAAACAAAAAGACTAAGAAAGTTGGGATTTGCACAGTTTGCTATAGGAAATTTAAGCTGTTTTAATAAAATGTTTATAAAGGGATCAAGCTATGAAAAAGTATATTTATCAATTCTATGCATCTTATCTTCTTTAATAACTGGTAAACAGAATTTATAATATTTCTTAATGAATGAGTATGGGTTATTCAGTAGAGTACACGCTAAAAATGCAGAAATTATTTTTGTGATTTCTATTCCATTAATGTGAGGTGAGACCTAATTACTGCCCTGAGGTAAAAGCAGGATTATCATGTTCAACCTATTCAAATAGTATTATGCAAACCATCCATATCAGAATAAAATAATATTGTATTTATTACTTTAGTCATTGTCATGACAAAATACCTGGAAAAAGCAAAAAACATAGTTTCTTTGGGGTCACAGCCTCTCATATGTGAAAGGCATTCTGATATTGCAAGTGTTGGTACATATTTGCTAATCATTTTTAAAGCAAAATGACTATACATCAATTGTCACATACAAGAGCTTTTTTCACTTTTCTATTTTAAAAATATTTTCTGGCTACTGAGATATGACTAAGTGGATAAAATCACTTTGCCTACAAGCACAAGACACTGAGTTCTACAAAATCCATGCAAACAGGTATGACTGTACATTACAGAAACCCAAACATTAGAGGGGTACAGAAAGATGAAGCCAGAGAGCTCCTTGGTCAATCTCCCGAGCTGAAATGTTGAGCTTTTGCTTATTGGGAGATCCTGTCTCAAAACAATGCAGCAGAGAGAAACAGGAAACCCTCTCAATGCCCTAATTGTGTTTCTTCATCTATGTGAACAGCAGCATGTACTTACACTGTCATGTATATGCACCATATAACACACACATGCACACACATATACATAAATATGCACATACATACACATATTCACACAAATAGACACATTCATCATACACACTAAAACATGCATGTACACCCATGCATACACACATGCATATACTCATGCAAACACACATATACACTGTATTGGGTAGTTTTCTGTCAAGCTGACACATGATAGAGTTATCAGAGGAAGAAGCCTCAGCTGAGAAAAAGCTTCAAATCCAGCTGTAAGACATTTTCTCATTTAGTGATCAGTGGAAGAGGGCACAGGGGATGGTGGATAGATGGTAGAACCCCTGGGCTACTGGTCCTGGATTCCATAAGAAAGCAGGCTTATCTAGCCATGAGAAGCAAGCTAGTAAGTCTCTCAATAATCTCTGCATGAGTTCCTGCCTCTGGGATCCTGATCTGTTTGAGTTCCTGTCCTTACTTTCTATCAGTGATGAACAACAATTCTTAAGTAAAAGCCAAATAAACCCTTTCCTCCCCAACTTGCCTTTTCATCACAGCAATAGAAACCCCAATTAAGACATATACATACTTTGAAACACATGCACATATATACACACATAATAATAAACACAATTATACACATACAAACACATACATACATACACATACATGCATACATATACAGAAACAGATATAAGCAAATGAACACTCATGCATAATACAAACACATACATACACAAACTTACACCTACACACAAGTACACACACATGCACACACTTTTCAGTATAATATTATAGTAGATTACAAGTAACTATTATATTCTGTGTAATAATTTCAAGAGCCATTATGTTTATAATTGTTTTGAATGGAAATATAACAAAAATGTCCTTGATACATTTGCTGAGAAATACAGATGTCAAATTAATTCATTCCAGGTCATTCAATCTCAAGAAGTATTCTATCATTTTGGGACTTGGTCAACTAAACAAACCACAACTCAGAATTGCTTTTCAAAATGATGTTCATGAGAGTGAAAGCAAATATTAAAATATGCTGCCCTAACATGTTTTAGTCTTAGAACATATTTAAGATTTTGTCATTCAGTCGCAAATCAGTACAGAGTTTTATGAAGAGTTAAAATTTCATTTTCATTTTTCTGAAATAAAAATCGTATAAGATGCTATCATATTTCAATGAGATTCTGAAACTGTTTACCACTTTCATTTGATAGTAGACTTAAGCAGTCAGCTTTGGGGACTTTTATAAGCTCTGTAATGCCAATATAATGCAAGAAATGCTAGAAAATGGGAGCCAAAATCCATGACTCCCCCCAAATACATGTGTGTGTGTCTATTTTTAATTGTGTGTATATATTCACATTAGGGAGGCAGTGGAAATGTGTGTGCAGGTACCTATATAAGTTCAGAGGTCACAGAAGCTGGGCTATTGGCAGTTGAGAATCATCATTAGTGCTGAATACTACACTCTTATTATCTGTAACATATGCAAGTGCATCTACCTACCGAGCCATCTCTTGAATGCTCACATTCTTATATTTTGTGGTATGACATAAATACTTATATTAAAAGAGAAATATATAACTGGACCTTGGGAGCTCAGTCTGTTGCTCTGATGATGGTCTCTGTCTCTATCTCCATCCGTTGATGGACGAAGATTCTATGGTGAAATTTGAGATAGTCATCAGTATGATAGTGGGGCAAGGACAGTTCAGGCACCCTTTCCTCTGCTGCCCAAGGACCTAGCTGGAGACATCCCCGTGGACACCTGGGATCCCCTCTAGAGCCAAGTCTCTTGCCAACCCTAAAATTGCCCCCTTAATGTAGATATCTTCTTCCCTGCTCCTATATCCGCTCTTCTTCCATCTCCACCTTCCCACTCCCCCAAGCTCTTGCCAGTCTTTCCCTTCTCCCTTCCCTCTCTCCCTCTCCCCTTTCCCCAACCTCACCTCCACCCTTACCCCCACCCCCATGCTCCCAATTTTTGCCCGGCAATCTTGTTTGCTTCCAATTTCCAGGAGTATCTATATATGTTTTTCTTTGTGTTCACCTTTTTATTTGGGTTTGCTAGGCTTGTGAACTATAGGCTTAATGTCCTTGGTTTATGGCTAGAGTCCACTTATTAGTGAGAGAGTACATACCATATTCATCCAAGGTCCAGTCGAAGGGCAGAAGAAGGGAGAAGACGAGCAAGGAAGTCAGGACCGCGAGGGGTTGGTCCACCAACTGAGGCAGTGTGCCTGTTCTAATAGGAGCTCACCAAAGCCAGCTAGACAAGGACTGAACGAGCATGTGATCAAACCAGAAAGACTCTGACTGTGGCTGACAATGGGGGCTGATGGAGAAGCCACTGATAAAGGCACTGAGACTTATTTTTGCGGCATGTTCTGGCTTTTTGGGACCCTAGTCTTCATGGATGCACAGCTTTCTAGGCCTAGATGTGGGGGGGTGCTTGGATTTCCCAAAGGGCAGGGTTCTCTACCATCTCTCAAGCAGGGAGGGGGAGTGGGGAAGCAGGCGGGGATTGGGAGGAGGGGAGGAAGTGTAAATTTTTGAATGGAAAAATAAAAAAAGAAAAAGAAGAGAAAAATATAATTAGAAATATCTCTGGGAAGTCTATCCTACTCTGATCTTCATTTCTTTTTTAAGTTAACAACACAAGTAATTGCCCAGGGTTTGCAGAAAATGTTGAGTTCATTAAGTTCTGGTTTCAGGTTATGATAAACATAATACTGGAGTACAATTTCAGAATAAACGTTAGTCTTGCTTCTGCCAAACATTTTCATAGTTAAAAAAAGTACAAAAGACCCTCTTGTTACAGTGTTGTTTGCCATAAAATACATAAAAAGAAACCATCCTGAATACTTTCAGGTGTTCAAAAATTTTAAACCTTAGTAATTTAGTCATTTTCACAGTGTGTGTTGTTTATATCCCTTCTAATGAGTGTGCATTTCCTATCACAGAACAAATCGCCTTATCTATCATTTCTTTAGTATATCCTGAATTTAAATAAAATGGTAAAAATACTCCAAATTTATTTCACCCAGGGTTCCAGAATTCCCTTTTATCCACTGAATTAAATTCTATGTTATTTTGAAAACTGAGACATCAAACACTTCTCACCATGCAGCTAGAGGACTGGTTGATAATTTTTATACGTATTGTCTGCAATACTTCTTTGTGCTTGATAGATCAATCATCTAGGTGTAAATAAAAATGTATTAACACTTTTCTCAGGTGGTTAGTGTGCCTTTGTGCCCATTGCCTGCAAATGTGCACAATAGATATATGTAATTTTTTTTCCCAGGGTAAAGTGCAAATACCTTACCCTAGTCCTAGATATTAGGAAGCTGAATTTTCTCGTTTTGGAAAGATTTAAGAGTCAGCTCATTTGGAGTGGAATAGATAAGCCTTTCCATAAGCAAAACACTTTCATGATTATAGTATCCCCGTTTGATGTAAGAATTACCATGTAATTTAAAATTTACAAAACATATTATTCTTACATGGGTTTTATTTTTGAATTGACATATTTTACCAAGGACCATTCTCTGGCTATCCTTCCAAAGGGCTCCGTGGATGGGGGTCCATCACTTTATGTTGGAAAGACATGTTTCAGAACTAGGGGTGATGTATTTGCTCTGCTGCTGATACACTTGATGAATATCCATTTCCTTATTTTCACAGATCATCTGTATCTTTAGGGATGAATACTATTACTCAATTTCTTATTCATCAGGCCATGGTCATTTCAGCAGTTGTCTATCTTGGTAACTGTGAGTACCTGTAAATTAAGTATGGCAGCCCAGGAATCTTTCCATCATGCTGATTTACTGACTTTCCCAGATTTGAGCTTGTGGTGTCACATGAAATTTCTGTTTTCATTTGGAAGAAACCAGATGTTCTTCTCCACAGTGCCTAAAGTAACCTAGATAAGCTCTACATGTATCCCTCCCCTTATCAATACCTAGCATTTTTGTTTTATACTATTTGATAATAGCCACTCTTACTAAAATGTGATGGTCTCTCAAAGTACTTTAAATTTTTATTTCCATAGTGACTTTTCATGTTGAATGGATTATCTTGTACCTCCTGTTTATTTCACACTTTTTTTTAAGAAATATGTCTTAAGATGGTTTCCCAGCTTGCATCTTCTTATTTGGGAGTTTTGCTGAAGAGCTGTAATGCTACTTACAATGTCTGTAAAGTTCCTCATTATCACCTAAGTAGTTTTCTTCCATTTTGCAAGTGACATATTTTCTCTAGTTTCTGTTTCCTTTGCTAGACAGAAAACTTTTAGTTCCATATAACTACATTTGTCTTATCATTGTCTTTATGGCCTTTCAAACAACAAATGATAACTTTATTTGGCTCCAATTTATACAGTGCTATAATATCAAATCCAAGAACTCATTTTCTGCAAGTTATATTTTCTATATTTTACCTATCTTTTCAATAGAAGCATCAAAATTTACTTTCTATAGGTAATTCAACTTGTATTTTTCACAGATGGCATAAAAATAAATGGTCATAAAATTTCTATCTATAGTTAGTCTAAATCGGTTTTTTATGAAACTTCTTCACATTGGTTCAATTTTGAATCTTTGTTGGTCATTCAGTTGTATTTGTAACTCACACCATTACACCATTTATCGGTGTTTTGAATTATATTCACTTTTCTTCTTCTACTTCTTTTTTCTTCTTCTTCTTCTTCTTCTTCTTCTTCTTCTTCTTCTTCTTCTTCTTCTTCTTC
>LOEQ01004126.1:65917-77330 GCA_001685075.1 Bramus lutescens | reverse complement strand
GACAGAAAGAAAGAAAGAAAGAAAGAAAGAAAGAAAGAAAGAAAGAAAGAAAGAAAGAAAGAAAGAAAGAAAGAAAAAGAAAGACAATAAAAGAAAAGAGAAGAAATCTACTAGGCCTTTGGTCCCAGATAAGGTCTACAAAGATTTCCTCCTCCTGAACTGAACAACTGCAAGATTTTTAAGATTTCCAGGATAAAATAACCATTATTACCTGGGCTAATGTGCAAGTATCCTGTAAATTAATGTGTGTATGTGTGGGTGTGTCTGTTTACATGTGTGTGTATTCATTAATCAGTTCTTTTCTTTCAGAGAACCCTAACCATCACAAGTGTATTAATTTTAATTGAAACTCTTAGTATAAAATTAAGACGGAGTTATAACTGTGTCTTTGTCATTACTAGCTGCATGATCTTAAAAAAATATTTAGCTATTTCATGCCTCAATTCAATATCTATAAAACATGGATAATAAGCTGCATAAAAACATTTTTAGTGGAAGCTAATGTGTGACAACTGAAAAAAGTTTTTTCCTCTTTCATGAAGATTATTTTCTAATGTTAAAATATGAAAATAATTTTAAAACCATAAATACTCAAATAATTCTTTTAACATTAATACTTCTCATTAATATCACACCACTGAAATGTTTTCATTACTTCAAAATTCTCTGTGTACATTTTTCTCCATTCAGTTCTGTATGTGTTGTTTGTCTCTACTAAGAGTTGAACCCAAGGAAAGCTGCCAGTGCCCAGCACCCTTCCCCTTCCTCAACCCCAGTTATCTTTTTTTCTACTTTTCTGTTTTCAATGAGGAGTCAAAATCTTTTTTGCTTAGATCTATGGCTGTTATGACCTTTTTTTTTTAAACTGAGAACATATTGCTTTGTAATATTTTCTCTTGATTTTTATATAAATTGATTGACTGCACATTTGTCTACAATTTGTTCCATGTATCCTACATGTTATCATTGATTTTTAGTTATGATATTGTTTATAACTCCCATTTGTTCATCTATACTGTTGTTAAGTTTCCCGAACATGAAAATTTATTCATACAGTCTACAATTGATAGAGAAGTTATTTTATCTTTTGCTTGGGTTGTGAAAGTGTTGCCAGGGTTATTCTGGTCCTTATCTCCGTATCTAGGTTTTATTTTTTCTAGAGTGAACAAAAGGGGTATGTTTCTGTGATACCAACACATCCCAGGCTTTATTTCACACACTACATCACATTTTAAAAAGGTGTTTAATTAATTTAAACCAATTGTGCTTTTGTAAATACATCATTTGTATTTACAAAGCTTTTATTTAAATTAAGAAAACATATGGCATTGGTTTTCAATTTTAATTATCTATTTGATATTTTAGAATGCCTTCGTGTGAATAGATCACTTTCTTATGCTTAGGTAATAGCATGGACTATTTCTCTCTTAACTGATCTTAACTTACCTATAATTACCATCAGCTGTATTCTTCACCTATATTTTCTGGTTATGGTCTTGTTTTGCATAATATTATGAAATTATTTTAAATATCATTATAAGATTTATCCTTATATTTTCATTATTTAATACTGAGGTTAATTTTTAAAATACTTTTATCACATTTATTTGTTTATAAGTTGTATGTTTGAGTGTGGGCTATGCATGTGTTAAAATACACATGTGGGAGTATCAGAGAAAAACTTGTGGTAGTTAATTCTCCCTTCACGCCAATGGATATTCACTAATAATCCAGATGAAATTCAGCTTTTAAACTTTGGTTTCTCTGTCTACAAAATTACTCCCCCATGCTGCAACTATGCACACCTTCAATGTTTTTCCAGAGCAATGAAAGGGCAATAGTACAACTAAAGCTCTCTTTTATTTTGAGCACCGGACTTGGTTATGCAGCAAACCCGTGTTCTCTTTAAAGCCGGGGGGGGGGAACCAAATCCATGTTTAAGGCAAAAATTGTTAAAGTCACAAAACTACCTTTCTATCTTTCTGTAGGGTCTAATCATATCACTAATTCTGAACCATACCTCTGATGTTAAATGTGGTTTTACCACAACTTGTTTTTAACTTCACCATTAATTTGGAATACTTGTGAGATGATTATTTTATGCCCCTTTTCCATTTTTTATTTCATAACGTTCTAAACTGCTAATTATAAGTATCACAACTAGAAAAACAAATCTTAAATTTTTAGGACACATTACGTTTTTTCAGATGACTGATGCTCCAGTATGTCCCTTGACCGTTACAGTGATTCTAAGTTCAAAGGATAGTGCATTATTCTTAGGCTGAAGAAAAGAGTTAGTTAGTCAAAAACAGAAATAGGGATATTGAATCTCATATAATATTTATTTTATGCAGACATATGTAAGTAATGCCTTACTGATTAAACTATAACAGTGCCTTTAATAGAAAACCTAGGATACTGTTAGATAAATATCCAGGGTAGCAGAAAGTGGTTGTTTCTATTATATTTAACTCTTATTTTTCTTCACATATAATCTCACATATAAAAAATTTAAGTATTTTCAAATAAATTTTAGCTGTTATGTTTAGCTTTTAATTTGTCAAGTGAAATGAACATATTTGCTAAATTATATATTATATGCCACCTTCAATTATAGACAACAGAAAAATTTTTAAGAGATATTACTTTAATAACTATTTTGTGTTTGCATCTTTAAGTGTATAATCACATGCATAGTGAGAGATGCAAAATAGATGAGCAGGAGACATTAATAAATGCCCGTTATTCGCTTGCTTTCCCCTAATCCTTTCAACAAATCCTGCTAATAAGAAACCTCCATGTGTATGTAGAAAAACTAAAAATAAAAGACGCATGGGAAAATAATCTTATTACCTCAGATTTTAAAATATTTTTATTTTAAAACTCCTGCCGAGATAACTATTGTCAGTCAGTTACTATTTATTTGAATGTCGGTGCAGTGTGCATACTGTTTCCTTTACATTAACATCTTGTGTGTGCCATTGTAAATCCCCAACCCTTTATGTAGCACGTGGTAGCGAGTCCACCAACTCTGAGACACAGAGGGAAAAGTGAATTAAGATATTGCATTTGGACGTGTGTATTAACTCACCATCTAACACGGAAAAAGTAATGAGTGTAACCCTCACAATGGTGGAGTATAGAGAGCTTTTAAATAGGGAGTTTAATCTCCTTTAGAGCAAAGCCACACTCATGGTTTCCCTAGGTTTTTGGCAAGGTTCCCAGAAGCTGCAGTCATTCATGAGCCACACACTCTGTTCTCAGGAAAAATACATGGGGAATTTTGCACAGTGAAACCAATGCTCTCATTTTGGAAGTTTCAACTGAAAAATATTCCCTCACATATGTATACATGTGCACGGTGCTTAGCTCAGCCACCAACAAAGAATGGAGCACTGCTGGGATTTGAACCTGGAGTTTCGGGAAATCCAAGAGTTTCAAACCTTGTGTGTTGATGATAAAACCACTCCCTCTGGATGATTATTCCGCAATTAAAAATGAAGTTCATGTTAAGCGAGCTTGAAAAATCCTAAATCAAATCAAATGGTTTACAAGAGCTTGTGCTTCGTTCTCTGGAAGGGCTGAAGCCACATTTTGCTCCCCCTGTTCTCAGATTTTCTATACCCTCCGTGTTCTTGTTCCTGAGCTGTGCGGAATTAGAATAAGATTCTTCTGTGAGATGTGCTAAATGTAACCACAAAATATAATGCAGTGTGAAAAACGTGTTTCATTGTTGCAGATTTGTGAAAAATTAGGTGCTTTTTTCCCTTCTGAAGGCCAGAGAAAATCTCTTAGTCCATGGTGTTTGTTTAACTACAGTAGCTTGAGATGTTATCTTGACTGTGTAAATTGAAATGGCTTGGCATGTGTGTGTGTATGTACGTGTGTCTTCGTTTTATAGCTTTTCTGCATTTTATTTCACTGATCCACCTTAAAAATCAAACTCATATTCATTTCCTGTTGGGAAATGTACCAGAAGGAAACCTAGTAGGTCAGTTTTAAATATATAGAGATATGCCATCATTCATACATAATTCCTCTTAAATATATATTTTGTACCAGCTCTGCCAGCATCTGATACGTGAACAAAGCCTGTTCCGTCTGTGTTATGTCGGTCATAGTATAAATAAGGAATACACAGGCTGATTTTAACCCCAAACAACACATGTAATAATGAAACCATTGAGCTTGTAGAAACCCCCAGGCAGCGCTGTCTCTCAGTCATGAAGGGGCCTCCAGGGCTGCTGTCCTGGATGCATAATGCCAGATATGCCAGCTCGCTGCTCTCTGCACGCACAGGATTGTCCCATTTTACCTTGCACTCATATTTGCAGATTCTCCATTAGAAAGATATTCTGTGCTATCCCATTGTACTTAGAACATTTTCTCTCCTGGTGACGATTATTCTTTTGCAAAAGTAATTCTGTTGATTCTTAGAACATTTCTGTGATTTGTGAGGAGGAGGTAGGAGGGGCAGCTGACAGGAGAGAGGCATCTTCCTAACTCAGGCTGAGAGACTTAGAGATGGAGGATTTCTCAGCAGCAGCAGGGTGGGGCCGCAGCACTTGCCTGGGCTTCAGTGTTTGATGTGTTTTCAGGCAGCCATAAAGTAAAGCCAAGGAAACATGAGGTAAGGAAAATGAAAGCAAAAATGAGCAAGCTTACATCCGTCAGTTCCATTCAATTTGGTTTGGTCGTGTTCAAACTAATGTGCTTTGTTTACATTTTTCTTATTTAAACCAAAGAATGCTTGCTCTCTCTACATTTACTATATATATATATTTTTTTCTTTCAAAATGAACACTAGAAATTGCCAAAAGGAAAACAAACCCTGTCACCTGACAGTCATCCCTAGCAGTGTCATTTCAGATTTTCTGCGTATTTGATGAACAGCTATCAAGAACTAATTTAGAATAAATGAAGAGATTTAGATAGCTTCTATTAACATTTCAATTTTGATATGAATGAAAAGGTTGGTTTTTATAAACTCATACATAGATTCTATAACTACCCAGACATATAAAAATATGTACCTGACTCTTTGAAATTTTTACAAATCATTAACAAACAACTGGGAAATAAAATATATGATATATGAGTATGTGCCAAAATATGTTCCTATTATGACATAAGTGCTAAGATCATTTAATGTCCCATATACTAAAATAGAATAAATATAAGTTATATTAATCATTTACAATTATCCAGATTTTATACTTTATTCATTTTTAACATAATTAGGAAATCTTAAATACATTTAATACTGCTTATGATTTAATAATTTATAATTTTGCATCTTTCAGATATTAAAATAGGAAATTTTAAATAAATGTAACTACATATGAAGATATTTGTGTTTTGTTTAAACCTAAAGACTGCCATAAAAAATGTCCATTTAGTAACTATATTTTTTGCTTTTCTTTCTTTTTTATTATTACTTTGCTATGTTATACTTTTTTATTGAAATGTTTAAATTGTAGTTTAAAAATCTTTATAAGTCTGTTATTAAGACTTATTTGCATAGGTAATTAAATTCCATTTTATTAAGAAATGAGTTTTTTTAACTTGTCTCATAACACTGGCCTTTTTGCCCTTGTTTTCCTAAAAATCAGTTTACAATCCCCTTATAGCTCTTAATAGCCAAATAAAATGAATATTTGAAAATCTTAGTTGGTTTCACATTCATTGTAACCTTTATACAAATTAAAATGTTTATTTTGAAACACATTTTTAAAAAACAGTGTTAATTTTACTGTAAAATATCTCTATACAATGCTATTTTCCATAATGATGTGGTTAAGACATTTGAATCCAGTTAGAACAATCTTTCAAAATTGCATCTATTATCTACAATTACAAACACAACTTTCTTTGCTCATAATATGACAGACATATTAATACAAGCTAATAGCATAAGAGACACAATTAACAGTTACTTTATTATTTAAATTTGCAAAATTGCCATAAAACGCATTCTTTCATGGGGGGAAGTTTTTCTTTAAATGATGATATTTAATTTTAGAAAAATATTAAAATTGAAATAAAATTTGCATTTGTAAGAATATAATAAAGTGGCAAAGATCTTTTTAGTTTTAAATTGGGAAAATGTGATTAAAGGGCCCAATATAGGAAATGTAGCCTGAGATTAAATTCTTGAAAAGTTTCTCAAGTATATTATTAGGAGATACTTTAGAGGATAAACTTATGTATCAATCATATATAACAGTAAGAAACTACACTATTATAAAAATAAAAACTGACCTAAATATGAGTGTTATACTGCACTAATGAGAAAGCTTTCAGGAAAATGAGCAGATTACTAAGGCTGAGATTTCTTTAGACAATGTTGCCTTTGCCTCATATTGATGACCTCCGTGACTGTGTTGCTATGAGTGAAATGAACAATTACAAAATGAACATGACTATTACAACGACATTCTTTCTTTTCTTTTCCCCTTCAGGAGAACTATTGCAGTTTAAGAGGAACAGTTTATTTATGTATTGCTGCCTCTCTAGAAGAAAATCTAAGCTTGGAGATGTTCCCCAAGATGAAGGAATTGTGCATCTTGGTCATTTTATTCTTATTTCCTCTATTTTTACCTTTGTTCCTGATTTTGATACAACCACAACAAAATTATTAACATCTTGAAATGCGGTAATTAGAACCAATTATAACTTCATTGACCTGCCAGGGTTCACTGCCACATCTCACCCAGTTGAAAACCTTCATTTTGTTCTAGACCTGCATTTGATTGGAGGAGTTTGTTACTCAACACATATGCATGAACTACTCAATTAACCATCATTCTTTAGACCGCAGGGACTTATTCCATTCCTCTCCTTTATGTCTAGTTTGTGTAATTTTTTTCTAACACAGCTGTATTTCATAATGGATAATTTCATTCATCAAACTGCTGGTTTCTTTATTATGATCTAAAGTTAGTTCTGTGTCAATAAAGGCATAGAAATGTTTCTGTATTACTTGCTCACCATCAGATAATATAGATGACAATCCTGGCTCTGCAGAGGAAAGTGTTTTCAGATCAGTTTAGTTCTTGACATAAGCAACTCAATCTAAATGTAACCTTCAAGAGTTAACAAAGGATACTTTTTGAGCTTTGGTTAGAAATGTGATACAGTAACCTAGAATTACCTTACATCTAAGTTTAGGGACTTCCAGTCTCAAACAGAGCATTGCTTGGAAGGCTTTCTACTCCCATCTAGTGGACACTTTATTACACATTTTCTCAAAAATGAGCCCTGTGAATGGTATGTCTGTATTAAAGCAAATGCAACTGCTGTTTTATTGCCAGAATTAAATAATTAATGCAGTTAACAACATCTGCATAGATTAAGTAATTCAGGCTCATGGGTTTTGTTGATAGCAGTAATTTTAGAAAGTAGCATAAAATGGTTTTAGCCTGATTTATGGAGCGTAGCCCATGCTGCCAGAGCTGCATGAAGCTCATTGACTGAAAAACTCCCTGGATCACTCAGGAGAATTGCCACAGTTGTACAGTCAACAATTTCTTATGAATATTTTATATACATGTCTATGTATAAAGGGAAAAAAGTTCAGGCAATGAAGTTCTGTGTATACAGCTGGACTACAGAATACAAAACAGGTGAATGATCTAATGGATACTTCACAAAAAATTAAGATTATTAGTATTCAATTTAATATATACTTTAATTTTTGCAATATTTTCCTTTTGCCAAAACAAAGACTAGAAAATATTTGTTATGTTAATGGTATCTGCTCTACAAAACAAAAGTAAAATTAAACAGGAAAATAAGATCGCACTACACATTTCCGTCAAGTATGTTCTTGTACGTTTGTGTGCATGTGTATGTGCATGTGTGTGTGTGTGTGTGTGTGTGTGTGTGTGGTGTGTCTGTAGTCTCATGCTAACACAGTAAGGTACAGTCTAGGAGTTGTATAATGTAGTGCTTTCTAACATGCTGGGTTACTTAGGACCTAGTAGCTTTCAGCTATGTGAAATCCTTAAGACACCAAAAGATAGAAAAAGGAAACAAAATTGGCAGCTAAATAGGGCCGGGGTGATGTTCTAGAAAGGGAAAATGCTCAGTTTTCAATTGAATAGATAAGAACAAATTTCCATACATTCTCTGCAATTTCTCCTCAGGAGCTGAACTCATAGTGATGCATGTAATGACTGTGAACTAAAGACAACAGAGAAAGCCTCGTCTTAAAGAACACAGTAAGCAGCTTTACATAAATGTAATGTTCGATTACTACAAAAAGTTGACAATATCTCATGTGGAAAGACCAGAAACACATGAGTCTCTTCTCCAAAGAGGCTACGGTCTGAATCATAATGCTTGGTCTGAATTTTGAGGATGATAGGAAACCTCAGTGGACAGGATATAGTCCTGAAAATTGATGGTTTTAATTTGAGGTTTTCATAGAGAGGATGCTTATGTAGAGGGTTAGAATGCAATGACTCAAGAAATGAATATGCTAAATTGAATGAAATTTGCTGTATTTGAATAACAGGTATGTGATTATTCTTTCAAACACAGAGAAGAACCATACAGTAAAACCATGGGGAAAGGGGAAATTGGTGGATCACATGAGTAAAGATTGTCCTAAAGGAAAATCCAAGCTTGACTGAACAAATGGAGTCCTTTCGAAAACACAGAACTGAATAGAAAGTACATATCTTTGGATGAAAAGAAAGAGTGTCAGGAAACTGTTTACTTACATCAGATCTATGTAAATTTCAAACCAGTAGTTAATTGATCAGGACCAGTAAAAAATGTATTATTTTTATTCAAAAAATAGCAACAAATACACATTACAGTCTATGCTGGACATATGAATATTTACATAAAATTTACTTGTAAAAGCAATTGTGGAAAAATTCATGCGGTAAAAATGAAATCTAGGTGCAGTGTGCTGAGTTTTTTGAGTTTTAAATAACCTTGTATATTGTAAAGCAAATAGTTAAGTAAGAATTTTATATCTTCAATCGGCCTAAACAATTGATTTACCTTTTTTTCCTTTAGCCTAAACTGTGTTGCTTACCCTTTATCAGAGCTGCCAAACATTGTAAAGCTGGAAGGAATTTGAGAAATTGAGATAATCAAAAGCTCGATGAGTATAATTCATTTCAAAACAACTAAATGTTCCTAAATATTTATCACTAATAGCACTAACACCTAGCAATGCAGCTAAAATGGACATGTAAATCTCTTTTCAGTAATGAACAAATACCATCACTCCTCTTCATGTTCCATAGTGCCCTGCTGGTATCTGAGGTATCTTGGATGCTATGTGAATCCAGTTTGCGTATAGAAATTTGTATGACACCTTTATGACAGATGAATGATAGAGTGATAAACATAAATGATTTTAGTTATAGACAAAATAGACACATACCAGCAAATTACAAATCATAATAAAGTATGAGTTAAATATAGTAAGACATATTTAAGATAAACTTTGTTAAATCATATCACTTTCAATTTCCCAAAATGAAATAAGAATACATAATTTCCTAAATACACAAAAGTATTCATATTTATTCTGAAATACATATTTGTGGTTATTAATATAAGCAAATATTTAGGTAAACAAACATTCATTAGCACTAAAGACACTATTTTATAAGTCATGAGATGGATAGCATTTTTATTCATGTACATACATACATGCAAACACACTTACATGCATACATGCGTATTTATATTTGCTTTATTTTATACCCTAAAATAATTATTACCTTAGGCAAGTATTAAAAATGAGAAGAAATATCATAGACGTTGAAATTAATCCCTTTCACAAGCACCTTTTATAGCATGAAATGCTAAATGTGTTTCATGAGAGGAATTCTTTAATTTTTTTGGCTGAATGATCTTACTAAGCTTGCCAAAAGGCATGTTTTCCTTTGCTGATCATTTGAAAGATGTAGGATGATTCAATGTCTTTGATGTACTTTTTATCCAGTAAAATGAAGCCTAATACCAACTTCATTGGTACAAAATATCTTTGTTTTGTTTTACTTTCTTATGCTAAAAAACATATCAATATGGATTAAGAAAGAAACAAATTCAAATACAACCCAGACACTTTGCCAGGGTAACACAGTAGGGGCAGAGACACTGGGTCCTCCATAGTGGATCTTTGAGAAGAGCAATTGATTTAGCCATTTGATTTTAAGCCTCATGTTTCCCTCCCACCCAATTTTAATACCGTAGCAAAGAACAAAGGCGATCAAGAGAAAAAGCAATATAGTCATTAGGTAGTAATTGGAAGGAGAGGCATTGGGGTTAAAATTAATAAAACCAGCATGATGTACATTAAGACTGTATAAATATTTAAGGAACTGAAGCCAGCTTGGAGATGTAAACCGATTAGCAAAACTACTTACTCCGGAGATGCAAATATTTCAGGTAGATAAAATAAACAGAGACTGCTAGTTGGAAACCTGATCAGTTTTCATTCTGGAAGTGCTTTGTTTCTTTTATTTTAATTGTCAGAATAAAGCACTTTTGATGATATATGTAAAGGATTTATATTGCATCAATGCAAGGCAGGAAATGGAATCACAAATAAAAGCATTACAGATGTTATCTGCTTTTGTCAGGTCATGTATAATAAATACAATTCTGGCCTTTCAAGATGAAATTAAAGGGGAACAATGAAACAAGAAACAGAAGTCTCATCCTTCAGTATTTTCTTTGTTGAATTTACATTAAAAATTTGTCTACAGGAAAGGAAGTATTTTAAAGTTAATTGTATATTATTTAGAGGATTTTAAACAATAGAGAGGTAATATAATTTGCAATAAATAAAAAAGTTGTTCTGAATGTCTACTGTTTGATTAATTTTTAAAATAAATTACTTTAGAAAATTTTTGAGTCAAGATTTCAGTATTAGTATTAAATATATAGCTATAATTCTGCAAAGTTTCACCTCAATGTTTGTGAATACATGCATGCTTATATTTTCTTAGACAAACTATTTAATAACATGCTGCCATTCTGTTATTTAACTGAATCTTTTTCTATCACAAATTTACATTTGACAATGTTTATAGTTGGACAATATATGCCATATATCAATGATGTCAACAGACCCACTTGAGTAAGAGCATTGATCCAAGATTTCTGGAAAAAACTACTACTCAACATGGGACATATGAGTTATCTAGCTTACATCAAACTTATTTATTGATCTTTCCTTATAATATTATATAAGGATTTATTTTTAAAAATTCAGTCTTACAGTAGTTAATGTGTAAACACAACACACACTTATCAAGGCAACTCTATTCAAATACCTACTTTAGTTTTAAATTTGTATTTAAAGTGCTTCAATATGGAAAGGAATTATAAACTGACCAGTAATGAGCACTGAATAAATCATTGCTTCCCCTGCCACTGACAG
>LOEQ01004126.1:46922-65912 GCA_001685075.1 Bramus lutescens | reverse complement strand
AAAAAAAAAACCACACACAAAAATGAAGGCTTACTCAGAAAATTTCATCTCTGATTGATATGAGGTATCATGTGGGTCATGAAACAAGCTAAGACAATGATCCATCAAAAATACCTTGTCCTCAATATGTCAAATACTTAAGTATTGTTTTATCTTACTCATGTTTTTTAGTCTTCTCTCTGTCCTACTTTCCTTACTTGGAAAATATACACTATTCTAAAATATTAATGTTGAGCTGCTGGCACTGCCTTGCATTAAACTGTTTTCTGCATACTTTCACTTCCTAAAAATAATAATTTTAAATTCTTGGTGTTAATACATTTTGAGATTTTTGTATTTCTGTTTACAAATAAATCATAAAGCTA
This sequence comes from Bramus lutescens, assembly GCA_001685075.1. Classification (NCBI taxonomy): domain Eukaryota; kingdom Metazoa; phylum Chordata; class Mammalia; order Rodentia; family Cricetidae; genus Bramus; species Bramus lutescens. Next base: position 65,547 of record LOEQ01004126.1, on the reverse strand, counting down.
TTCAAAAAGAAAATTTTCTTTAGAGAATTAATAAAATATCTTACTATCTCTTTGTACAAAATCTTGGTTCAAAGTATTATATTATATATGTCATGGTGTGTATGGTGAAATACAGGTTGAGAAATAAAATGTTTTTGTTCACATGAGTTCAACATTGCATTGATTTAAAAGCATTCATTTAATTTCTTTTTCATCCTTTTATTCTTATACATAAAGTATATTATTTCTGACGCTAAAGCATCTCTTCAGTTGTTTTCTGCTTTTCTAACTATGAAAATAATCATGAATTTACACACTAAAGACCCTCTATCTACTGTGTATTGAGTGTTAAGAAGAGGAATCTTTATTATTATACACTCAGTATAAGAAAGCAAACAACATGTATTAACCAACTTCAGACAAAATCACTGCATTATATATTTTACATGAAATAAAACTTTAAGAAGTTGTGATTATAGTTAGCTTCCTGTAAAAATGGCCCAATAGTTCATAAAATGGGTCTTGAGTAACTTTTTAGAGCAGTCACCTATGAAACTGTTGAACGGTTGGAGCTCCCTTCCTATTTACTCTTCACAGAAGACAGGATAAATGGGAACTTATGACCATGCAAGAGAAATTGGAAGTCCTCTACACACTTTGATGATGCAATTATTGCCTTTATTTTGTGATTTATACCCATTTGATTTCCACATGGACCTGAAAAAGTTATGAAAGATAAATTGTAGAACTGAAACCAATAACTAGATATGCAGATGTAATATAAATACATATGTATGAAGAGATCATTATTTAAAATTTTCATTTGTGTAAACTGCATTGTGTCTTTTTCCCACTGCTTCAATATTTTGAATAACCTCTTTTCCCTTTGGTATATAAAATGTAATTCTGTTATCTTTGGATATTTGTCATTTTCATTATGTACTATTCTTGTATTTAGCTTTGTAGAATATTATTTTTGTTGTAATGATAAAAATAACAACTCAGTTCAATTGAATATTCACTTTGTGGCTGTCTCAAACTGATGCAGGGTCTCCAAGTCCCTTGTTTTTTCTATGCTCAGATTGTAATGATGCTGCACTAAACTGCCCATTCTAGTTGATTTGTTTAATGTTTTAAATTATGAATCACAAGACAGACATTGCCACTGTGTAATTTGCCCAAATTAGCATTTTAATAGTATTTGTGCCAATGGTATAATACAAATTATTGCCTCTCTGCTTAAGTATCTTCTGTTTTACTCTCCTTGAATTGAGATTCTCACTGACATGTTAACATTACAAAATACTACAGAAATCCACCCCTCCCTGTTTAGGCTGGGACTATGACTCTTCAGAGATAACAAGAAAGACAAACAGATATAAAATAGAATTTGTAACTTTGTTTGGGTACCTACAGCAAAGCAAAATTGCTAAAAGACAATAACCACTTTTGTGTGTGTGTGTGAACTTGACATGTAAATAGCTGGAGAGATGTAAGAGTGGAGATGAAGCATGAACTCTTAGCCCAATTGAAGCTACACTTATTCTAGAACAATTTAGTGACCACACACATAATAGCTATCAACCTAAAGGAGGAATCAAAGCCAGAAATGGCTCAAAAGTCAGTGTGACGACTCTTTATGGAAAGCCTTTGTCTGGTACAGTATATATCCTCCAGAGTTTGTGTAAATATTTTATATATATATTTCAAATCACATTTAAAACAATTTAATTTTTTCTGGAACACTAACATATTAACATAAGAAAAACTTCAAATCAACAACTTAAAAATACAGTTCAAATGAAAGAAAAGGGAAGTTACTGTATTTCATTTTCAATATCATGTCACAAATGATTACTATGATAGACAATTTTGAAAAACCAGGAATCACATTTAATATATTAATATAAATACCAAAATCTAAATTAATATAGAAGTCCCTAAAATGTGCACTTTAAGTATTGTTATTTAGTAACAGTGATTTTTGTTTCCCTAAACAAGAAAATGGAAATAGAACATTAAAAATTTGGAATAGGCAAATGGGTATTTCTGAAACCCTTGTGAGAATCATCTACCAGACAGTATGTCAACAGAGAAGGCTCAAGTAGTAAAAGGTTTTAGAACTGAGGTCAAGGTAGAAATGACTGATAACACTCACATGAGAAGTATTTCTTTTCTCACTTCATTGAAAATTTTAGAAATCTGTATTCTTTACATAAAATCATTCACATGAAAATAAGAATAGTGAATGAATGAATGTGTGGTGTGTGTGTATATGTGTGTGTATGTGTGTGTGTGTGCATGTGTGTGTGTTGAATTGCATGAGTGTGTTTGGCTTTCTGTCAGATATGACCTCTGCAGTAATGACGAGGTGGCAGAAATTGTTCTGCAGCACCCTAGAGGGCATTGGAGCAGGAAAAATAATAAACGTCTAAGAGTCGATATCCCTTTTAACAATATTTGAATCTAATATAATAGAGAAGGAAGGTGAATGTACTGAAGAAAACAGGTAGCACTGTGCAGAATGAGAAAATGAGGAACACAAATCTATTTCTTCTGTCACAAACTCTGGGAACATTAATATTTAATAATGGGTTATTAGGCATATGATTATGTATTTGCATATATGTGCATGTGTGTACATGTATGTCTGCAGTATGTATTGTGGTGCATATATATGTTTGATGTATGTGGATTTATGTATTTGGGGGTGGGAAACATGTGTATGTGTGAATGTGTGTGTGTGCATGTTTCCATGTGTTATCCATTGTGTTGCATATCTATATGTGATGTGTATAGATTTATGTGTGTAGGGTGTTTGTGGTGCAAATGTGTTTTAGGTGTGTGTGTATCTGAATGTGATATTCTTCTCATCCTCAACCCCCAACTCATCTGTATGGTATGCTGGATTCACATGGGTGTGCAGATAAATGCATCAGGCCATGTCAATGCATGAATCCACAGGCCAGAGGAGGATGTAGGATGTCTTGCTCTTTTACTAGCCAGCGTATTCCCTGAGCAGGTATCTATCATTGAATACTTAGCTTGCTTTATCAGCTAGCCTGGCTTGATGGTAAGATCATTGTCTTGATAGTCCCGTTTCTGTCCCTAACTTCCTTGAAGGACATGCAAAAATCTCAGACCGTTTTTGTGGTTACTAGAGACTAAAACTCCTAGCCTCATGCTTATGCAGCTAGTGTTTTTTTTTTACCCCCTGAACCATATCATCACCCTAAAAATAAGATTTACTAAAATAATTATTATCACTCACGATTGTATAGCTACCTCACATTCTTCACTGTTTTCTCAGGAATAAATGAATAAACCTCATTCTAGAATTGATCCTCTGATGCATGCCATGGAAGAACAGCAGCCAGTAAGCATTTCTGTTCACTTTTCAATGACATACCAGCAATGCTGTTAGGCTGTGCATGCACACTGGTGTTGAATAAATCTTGACACTGCCACTTATTAAGCACAGCAGGTTCAGAGTTCTGAGGTTCTGTATCGTCTTCTGTAAGCAGGAAATACCTGACATCATTTTCCTTAGTGTGTTGAACCTTCAGTGTAGTGAAACAGTCCTATACTATGTGTGAAATATAATAGGCAATTATAATGCCATATAAATAAACTCTAATTACTAAATAATACCACTAAATATACTAAAACCACAAATAATTATAGAGCAATAAAAAATAGGATGTCAATAGTCACAAAATTAATACCACATACACTTAATAGGATCTTATTTTATATTTCTGCAAACCAATTCTGTATGTAAAAAATCTTTGAACACCTTTCACCTGTTTGATTTGAAGAGCTGACCTACTTTTTCAAAGTCAGTGTCCACCTTCTTCAAAACAATATAGAAGTGATAAGTAGTCCTTACACTACCCTTATTAATCAAAGGGAAACTGCTTAAAGCAAGCTCTGGAACACAGGTGCAATACAAATCGTATGTATTGGTATGATTTGTAATGTTTTGTGCCCACCATAACCAATGAACCAATGATTTAAAAATAAAATAGCACCTATGAGGAAGAAAAAAATAAGATTCAAGCCTAAAAAAAAAAAAAGGAACATGTGAGATTTCCAGAATAGTTATATTAAAAAATGAACGGTATGTTTTTAAAGTTTTGGACCTAGATCTATTTTTCTTACCTTAATAAAGAAAATGAAAATATTAATAACAAACACTTTATTTGTGTTGTGGGATTTGACATCACCCGCTAGACTGCCGAAGGAGGAAGAAGTGGAGGTCAGTGTTTGAGATTAGATGATTTGTCAGAGTACAGAATTAGGAAATGAGCAGGATGAAATGTGAACAGTTTCTGTAGAGCTGCTCAATTTAATACATTTGTTATATTTAAGCATTTCCAAAAGATTTCCTCTTGATTAGTGATGAATGGCCAAATTCCCAGAAAGTTTGCAGAAGTTAGAAATTTCATGGATGAGCCAATTCATTTGTCTAGCTTGCTTGTTTTTCTGCTTGTACGATGCCCCTAGGCTAGATTGTTAGCATGTAAAAAGCCTCAAGCTATACAGATTGTTAGAATTCTACCATAAGGCTTTTACTTCTATTGAACTGAACCCCTCAATAAACACATCAATCTGACATAAAATTATCAAAACCACAGCATCACACATGTACTTAGGACATACTACACAGCACTGTGGTCGCGACTTCAGGTGAATTCTAAGTAGCTGCCTGTAGCTTTGGTGTCACCCAGAAAGAAGCTGCGTGTGTCAGATTTTAAACTAGTATTACCCTAACTGAATTATTCAGAGGGAGCCGTTGTTTGTATAAGGGCTGGTTTCTCAAGTGTGGGCAATAGAAAATCCATACATCACTCATGGAGCTAAGGAATGGTCTAGCTTTCTGTGTTTTTCTTCAATTTTCACATCCACCTTCTTTAAGCCTCTCTTGGCATTGTCTAGTTTTCAGTACTCACGATATGCTGGACTGGAGGATGAGCCTCCAATAGGATCTCTTCCTGGAATTTAGTGTCTGTGCATGCTAGCAGAATGTTACCCATGTGTGAGTGATCTAAATGACAATAATGATGAGAGCTGTTATCCATTCAGTGATTGCTTCATGTCAGATGCTTCCATTTCTGTAAAATGAGGTTATTTTGTTAAAATTTACAGAGGGCAACATTCACATCTTTTGATATATGCAGTTTAATGAGCTTTGTCAAATTACCACAATTAAGAAACAGAATGTTTTCAACACCTGCCAAAGTCTTGTTCCACTCCTTGAGCATTTTCTTTTCTGTAGTCTCAACTCCTTTGAAAACCTTAACTAAATGTTTATCCTTAAGGATATGCTTTTCTCTTTCTGAAACATGAGAAAATCAACTTTAGTCAAAATTTAGTGAATTAAGGTAGAAGACAAAGCTCAACCTTTATTAGTGCCAACTGTCATTTGAGAGACAACAAGTTCGGATCCCAGCATTCTCATGGTAGCCTAAAATGACCTGAAACTTGAGGTTTAGGGAATCTGACACGGTATTTGGCCTCTATAGGCTACTGCCTTACTTGTGCTCAGTTCCACATAGGACATATACATATGCATATAGTTAAAAGATAATTTAAAAAAAGAAATAGTGTCAGAACTTGCATTAAATTTCACAACTCCTTGTGTCTGCTAACTATTTTCGATTACTGTTATTTCTTTAGCAAGTTAAAATTGTCTAAAATCACCAATTGACAGCTAATTTTATTTTCAAATTTATTATTAGCATTATTACTATATTGTTATCATCATCATTGTGTCTCTGTGTGAAAGTAGGCATGTGTGCACAATAGGCTTCCAACACGCCTTGTATGAAAATTTTAGAGTACTGAGTTTGGCTTTCTCTCTGGATGCTCATTTGGGGGAATGAATTCAAGTCTCCAGACTTGTGCAGCAAATGCCTTTACCTGCTGAAACTTGTCACCAACTTTTTTTACTTAATCTGTAATGTGATCATAATTTGCATATTATCTCATGATACTGTGAAGAATGTTGAAGCAAGGATACAATTAAGATGGCTATGGTTAAAACAATAAAAACAGATTAAAGCCAATGTAATTTTCATATAGCACAATCAGTTTTGATATGTACATTTGTGTTTTCTTTGTAATTTCTATTAATATCTACTAGAAAGAGGACACTATGAAATTATTTGAAAGAGGAATCTTTAACAGCCAAAAGTCATAATAACTGAAGACATTGTATGTCAGAGATCACCTGTTTTGTGGAACAAGGGAAGCAAAAAGTAAACATTCTCCTAAATTTACCAAGAAAGATGCTAAAGACTTCTAGAACACCTAAAATTCACATGTCACTTAGTGGCAGTAGCCTATAGAATTTGTAAGGTTTGATGATTTATGAGGAATAGACATGTATAAAAAATTCAGAAGATAAATATTAAAATATTATAGTGAAATATTGATTATTTGGATTTCCAGTAACACAGAGACACAAATAAAAATTGGTGATTAACAACTTATGAAAGATTTATTATCATTTATATATAGCAAGGGTACAATCTGTGTGAGGGTTGGATCAAGGCACCAGGAACTTCAGGCTATGGAACACTGCATGCATACTCAAGAATCTGAGAGATAGTGCTCACCTCACTTTATCCTTTACTTATTCCTGAACCTTAACACACAGAATCCTGTTGCCCATTCTTAGGGTGGGGCTTTCTAGTTCCCTTTAACTCTTCTAGCATCTCAATCACGTATGTGCACCCAGATATTTGTTTTCTAGGTGATTCTAAGAGACTAATTCAAGTTGACCGTTTGTATAATTCATCACTGTAATACAATGCCACAGAAATAGTCATCATCCAGCCTATGCAAGGCCCTGGGTTTGATCTCAAGGACTTGTATTAAGTGCAAGAAAATTTAGTGTTAAAGCATAGTGAAGTAGCCAGGCTGCCATTTTTCACCAACCTTACTGAGAAAGTGGTATGTTGCTGGAAAGCTGGAGATGCTAGCACATCCTTGTACTGCTGCATGTTTTGCAGGTATGTGACACCCAAACACAATTTCAATACTAAAGGAACTAAGGTAAAGAAGTACTTTTTCCTTTACTTCATGTAACATGAACAGTACTACGGTGACACACATGCAATGTCAACCTGAGCATAGATTGTCTTCAACCAAATCCTAAGTCATACTACTTAAATAGTTGTCAATTTTACAGGCCGTGCTTTAGGCTGGAAGGAAAGCAAATGATATTGACATATGTTAAATTATTAGACAGTAACCTCATGTATACGTCAGGTTTTCTTTCCTCTCATTGAAAACAAAACAACAAAACAAAAAAACACTACATACTTCTTATGCTACCATGTGCAAAGACATAAATATATTATGGGTACAGTCATAGTACCAAATCCAAGAGACATTAACTAGCAATTAAACATTTCAATGACTTTCTCATATTATTGAAAATTGATCACTTTTTGATTGAGCTAAATTATATTTTTCCTAGTCACCAATTTTAACTGTTAAAATATTTATGTATTTGACATACCTTATTTGGCCTCAGCCTCAGAGTAGCTGTCAGCTTAGTTCTATTTTGTTTAGCACTGTATGATATTATATTTCTGCTGCAATTTGAAATAGATTTTATTCTATGGAACTCTGATTCATGTATTCTTATATGACCCAACAACTCTGCCTGTATAACTACAATATTTCTGGCATTCGTTTAGGTGCTGGGAATAAGAATCAGGTGAATCAGGTGTGCAGATAGGTGGTGTGTGAATCAATAACTTGTGTTTCACCAACAATACAGCACTACTTGGTGAAAGTCCAAATGAGCTGCAGACCATGGTAAAGAGAGTCATTGAAATAAGTGAAAACCTTGGTGTGAAGGTAAATATCGAAAATACTGAGATACAACACATGGGGAGGGCACACAAGGATTTTAACATTGTCGTAAAGAATCAGAACCTCAAGCAAACAGTCAACTTTGTCTATATGGGAGGAAACCTCAGTTCAAAGTGGAATTATTTCAGAGATCAGGAGACAGATAGGGATAGTAAAGACTGCGTTAGAGGCACTAGAAAAGGTTTGGTGGGCAAAAGACATAACAGGAGCAACAAAATTACAAGTATATGACATAATTGTCTTGAGCTGCCTTCTTTACAACTCAGAAAACTGGACAATAAAATGCTCCTCAGAACAGTGGTTGAATGTGTTTGAGATGGCGTGTCTCAGGAAGATTCTAGGTCACACATGAAAAGACAGGCTGAGCAACGATGACATTTAGAAACATCTTCATCTACAGAAGGAAGTAAACTACAGGATAAGGCAATAGCGCATGAGCTACTTTTACTATATTGTGAGAATGAATGATGGCAAATACATGAAGTAGCAATGCTTGGAGGAGTGCAAGGTGTTAAAGGAAAGAGGAAGGCATAAAAAACACTGGAAAGTAATAAAATTAAACAATACAACAAGGCTATGACCTTCTACTCATTCAAGAAATTTTACTGAGTATATATACTGTTGTAGGTTCTGATGGCGCAAGAAATATATAGATGATAGATCAGAAAAAGAGAGGCAAGGGGGAGAGACAGAAAAAGAGGATGAGGAGGATACAGATAAACAGGTCTGCCATGTTCTACTTTTATTTAAGGAAAGGGACGAAGAGGTGAAATCAGATGCTGTAAATCGAAAGGTAGTACTAAGTTCGATGATGGCAAACATGATTTGTCGTGCAAACAGCTGAGGAGTAGTGGGGGTGCCTGAGAAGATGTTGTTAATAACGACTATGAGGAGAAAGCTGGCACAGCCAGGTCTGATCCGTCAATCCTTGACAGCCTTCCAGGAAGTAGATGATCATTTTAATTTTTAATTATAATCAACCTGTGGCAGTGTGACCAGTAAATGTTGAAACTGAATAGTTGGTGTTATATACCCTGAGAGCCATGAGATATACCTCTCCTGACTTTACAGTTTACCAGGATTTAACTACAAAAGTATCTGAATTATTAATATATATGACTTCATTGATGTGGCTGGTGTTTTATTTCTATGCTATGACCACTTCTACACCAAATCTTAAGACATAGAGACTCAAACACATTTTGTTGTTCAGGCATATTTCCTGTGTCAACTATAATTGAAGAAGGATCACAGGATGTTTATGGGGTTAAAAATGGTGTCGTTTGTACTTGTGTTGTTTCTGTTTGCTTTTTGTTTTGTTTCTGGTTAAGTGAATTGCATTGAATTAAATGATAATTTTCACCCTTAGGTTTTGATATTTAAATATGTGGTCCCCAGTGTGTGGCACTCTATGAATAGACTCAGAAACTTGCGCAATTATGCTGGAAAGAGAGAATCACTAGCATGAACTTTGCAACCTTACAATCTGATTCTAGCTTTACTTTGTACTCTCTGCATTGTTCTTGAGGCTAAGGATATGAGTTCCTATCTTCAAGTTCCTGGTGCTCTGCTTCCCTGGCACTATAACTTTTATTCTTTTGGAAACATAAGCAATATATTTTTTCTCCAATAAGTTGTTTTTGCACATGGTATTTTAGCACAGCAAGAGTAAAATATCATGTGGGAATTGGTACCAGAGGGTGGGCTATTGTAAAGAACTGAAGATCTGGACCATTGCACCATGCTTTTTGTTTTTGTTGTGGTTTGGTATTTTTATTTGTTTACTTTAACTTGGGAGACCTTTGGACTTTTGATCAGTAAAGTATTTAAGTTTTATCAGCAAATCTTAAAGGGATGTTCTTAAAGGAACATGGAATACAGAGTACTAAGAGTAATTAGGATTATAGTTGCCCAGGACTAAAGATTCATGGAATAACAATATTAGCACCTAGACTAGATGGCATTCCAGTCATATTTTGGCAAAGAATCTGAATGTGTCCTACAAATGTGACTTAGGCTAAATGTAAAAGCAATGGACTAAATTACTCGGTGGAGGAAATGTCAGAACAGTGAAACATTGAGTCTGCAGAATACTGTCAGTAACCACCATTCCGTGGGTCAGACAGCATGAGGCAGAGTGTCTCCTCCTGTGGAGACCCTGAGAATCCCCTGAGTGAAACTGAGAAGGTTACACCTGGGTTGCTTTGAATGAGAAACATCCCTCAGAGGCTCCAGGATTGAAATATTTAGTTCCCCAGTGGAGGAGCTGTTTGGGGAAGTTTAGGAGGCACAACTTCGTGGGGGGAAATACGCAAGTAGGGATGGGCTTTGTGTGCATGGAACCTTGCTCTACTGCCAGTTTGATAACTCCTACATGCATTTCAAAAATTCTTATCTCTCATCTTTCTGATTCTGTTGCCATACCTATTGCTTGCTGCCCTTCCTCTGGAACCACAAATCACAATGACTGTGTTCTGTATTTCACTTTTGGAAGACAAAGTTATTGTGGAAGAACAACAGAAAAGTATTTAAGATATGCATAGTACTGAAGTTTGGATAAGAAACAAACAAGAGATGAGAGTCTCAAAGCTTGTGGCTTGCGATTCCAAGAATCTCACTTTCAGACCTCCCTGAGAAAAATATCCACCATTTCGAGGAAGTCACCAAATTGATCACTATCCTAAGAAATGAAAGCCAGTCACTATTGAAAGCAATGCAAGATTTAGCAGTAAAAAGGTGAAAGAAATGGTGTCACTCTGAAAGAAAGAGAAAACTACCCTCTCCTCAGTATAGTTAAATATATTAGTTATTCGTCTTCTCATGGCTATAAGCAAATACAATACAAAGAGACAGTTAAGGGAAAGTGTGTCTGATTTCTGTTGCATATTTGAGCACATTCAGTTAGATCTACTGTGGTGGGAAGGCATAGTAGCAAGACTGGAGATAGGAGAATACATGCAGAGATGGCCGTGATTTCCTGAGTTAGGAATCACTGTAAGCTATAAAACACTCTCTGGTGAGCTCCAATTTCCTAAAGGGTCTATAGACTCCCAATATAGCTGAGAACCAAGTGTTCAAATGCCTGAGACTAGGAGGGACATTTTACATTTAAACATACCAAATATTCTGTCTTGGGTGCCCCAGAATGTCTGCTTTACTATGCTATTATTTTCCATAATTACTGGTTTTCTTTAGATAGCATATCATATCTCATATCAGTATGTTGCATGGAAATTGGAACCCTAACTACTAAACTTCCCTTTCAGCTGAGGAATAATTTTCTCCAATCTGCAGAACACCACAGATCACAGGGCAGTATTTTGGTTGGAAAGGTTGAAGCAACTTCAATAAGAGAAGACAATGTTGATGAGCCAACAATAACTCTTTCTCATCTTCTGCATCTTCTAGCCATTTTTAAGTCATGTATGTACCTTTGACCCTTAGGGTTTCAGAAAGCATTCCTGGTGTAGGAGGGTCTTCTGTCTATGTGTTACTTTCATTGGCTAAATAAAGAAGCTGCCTTGGCCTTCTGAGAGGTGAGCCCTTAGGTGGGTGGAGTAGACAGAACAGAATTATGGGAAGAAGAAGGGCAGTGTGGCAGATGCCATGGCTCTCCTCTCTGAGGCGGATGCTGGTTAGACTCATGATGGTAAGCCACAGACAATTGGCAATACAGATTATTAGAAAGAAGCTAGAACTAATGTGGCAGGCAGTGTTTAAATGAATGTAGTTTCTGTGTAATAATTTTGGGGTTAAGCTAGCCAGATGGGAAGCGGACCACAGCTCCACACAACACATTCCTCCTTAAGTAATTTCTACTTAATTTAAATTAATTTCTGGTCTTGAAAAGAGTTTAAATTTTATTATTTTTATTTATTGCTTTGATTTTAAATGTTTTATTATTCTCTTATATATTACATCCAGATTGCATTTCCTCCTCCTTTTCTCTCCTGCTCATCTCTCCTCTTTCCACACATTCATGCCCCCTCCATCTCCTCTCAGCAAAGATTAGGCCTCACAAGGCACCATATGCTACAATAACACCAGGCATGTACTGTTACATCAAGGCTGGACAAGGAAATCCAGTAGGAGGAAAAGGGTCATGTGAGTAGGCAAAAGAGTTAGTGATTGACCCCCACTCCCACCGTTAGGAGTCCCACAAAAACACCAAGCTACTCAGCCATAACATGTATGCATAGAACCTAGGTCAGATCCCAACAGGCTCCCTGATTTCTGGGAACCCCCATGAGTACTGACAAATTGATACTATGGATCATTTTCTAATAGTGTCCCTGAACCCTCTGGTGCCTCTGATCTTTCCTCCCCCTCCTCTGCAGGACTCCTTGTGTGCCACCTAATGTGTTTTAAATTTTTATTGTTATTTTTTATAACTCAATAAAAACAATAAAAAAGTTAAAAATGTATGACTCAAGTATAAATTTTAAAACTCAACACCAGGTGGTCAGGACAGGCTATCACAATATTTTGTGACCCGTTGTATATCATATATGAAACCCTGGGAAAGGTTATCATAATACCCACAGACATGTCAACAGTTTTGCTCCTCTTGTCTGGAAGAGAATAGAATTATATTTGTAGCCCAATAAGTATAAATAGTTATCAATGAGTTTTAGAATTAAGCAAAGCTGCATACAAATGAATAAATACACATACCACACCAGGAAGTTGGAGAGTATCACCTGAGAAATGGGTATGTGTAGACATTAAGGAAATAGAATTGGAGAGAAGTAACCTTAGCAATAAAGTGTTAATAACATAACAATGAGAACTGGATTTATTGGGAAGAAAGATTGCTTAGATTTACTGGAAAATATTAGTTTTATTATCCCATAAGAGAATAAAGTTTGGCAGACCTACTTTAAAGTTTATACTGAAAACAATTTGTATGCTTATTTCTGACACTTGAAAAAGTCAGTTGGGTATTTTTCTTTGAATGCTTGCAGGTGTGGATAATTAAAATATCACACTTGCATTTGATTGTGTGAGCATTCTCATGTCTACAAGTGATTTTAATCAACTTCACTGAACAGGGGGGAACTCTGTAATTAACAAAACTATGTACAATCATTAGAGTTTAGAATTATAATTCATATTGTATTCTTAATTGTTATTTGTATCTACTTGTACTTCCACTTTTCCAGGGTAGCAACAATTTTCTTTCTTTTTAAATAAAACAATATACATGTGAAGAAAATAATGAAGTATTTCATCAATAAATCCATTCATATAGATATGATTGAGTAGATGAAATAAGTTTTGTATTCAAATTCAGTTATGAGTTTCTAGGATCATCTTCAAACAAGTATATCTTTGCTTTTCAATTCATATGCATTTATTGGGAGATGCTATGTGCTGTAGTTTACTTTCTATTGCTTTTATAAACACCACAACCAAAAAAAATTGAAAAGTAAAGAAGTTATTTTATTATAAAGCTTATAGGTCTTCACTCAAGAAAGTCAAAGCATGAATTTTGAGACAGTAACCCGGACAGAGGAACTGTAGCAGAGATGGTGAGAGAATGTTTTCAACTGTCTTCTCCCTCCTCGGTTACTCAGCTTGCTTTCTTTTACACCACCAAATCATCTGTCAATGGGTGCTCTCATCACAGTAGGCTTGGCTCTTCTACATCAATCATGAATTAAAAAAAGTATTTTGTACACTTGCCTACAAGTAAATATGATGGGAACATTTTCCTAGTTTGTATCTGGTTGACAAAAATGGAGCAAAACAAACAAATACACTAATCAGGAATAGAAAATAACATTTGTCTATAGCAGCAAACCATGCGTGCTACACATGTGTACTATCCCAGCATGCAATGCATTGTAAAACATCTAGTATAGTTCTAAAGAGAGAGAGAGAGAGAGAGAGAGAGAGAGAGAGAAGCATTGGGATTAGATTTACCATGAAAGCAGATAAAAGTTGACAATTTTTTTTCATCTTTTGTTTGTTTGTTTGTTTTAAAGACAGGGTTTCTCTGTAGCTTTTGAGCCTGTCCCAGAACTAGCTCTTGTAGGCCAGGCTGACCTCGAACTCACAGAGATGTGCTTGCTTCTGCCTTTGCCTCCCTAGTGCTGGAGTTAAAGGTGTGCACAACCAATGCCCGGCTTAAAACTTGATAAATTTTAAGCATGCCTCTTAGAAGTTTAATTATATTTATCTCTCTGATTTAAAAAATGACATAAATAGTTCAGATGAATTAGTGTTTTGGGAGGGCATACACCACATTAACTGATCAATATCTGAATTTTGATTATGAATCAACCAGGACTTCAAAACAAAATGATTCCGAGTTTCACACCTCAATACCTGCCAGTCATAGTTATGGGATATCTAGAAATCCCCCTTTCAGAGAATACATCAAATAGTTTCTGCGACAAATCAATCTTGGTCATAGCACAGCTGTCTGAGGAAAAATGCCAAGTATGTTCATGATGGCACACTTGTCGCCTGACTCCTTGCCTAACATGCAATAAGTACTCAATAAATACTGATGAAATAATTTCATTACTGATGAAAATACTGAAGCAAAACCAATTCACATATTTACCATTTGTTTAATTACTAATTGCGAGAATTGAAAGTGATTTTCATTTTTGTCAGATTTTTGAGTGGACAGTTACATTCAAATTAATTATCGTCATCTGGTGAAAGTAATTGGCAACTTTATTTCACTTAAAATATGAAAAGATTAAAAAGTGTCATTTAATTATGATAATATTTCTCAGATTCATTCCAAAACATTTGAAACATTAAGTCCTGAAATTATCCACTATCTAGGTCTAATTTTGGGCTCTATTTCACTTTTTTCTTAAATGAATTTCCCTTTCCAATGTAAACAAATCAGGGTGCTAGCATCTCACATTGCTTTGGTTAATGAACTTTACAAGGAAACAGAATCACCAGTACTTACATCTGAATGACAAGAGAGCTAAACATGGAAGTCTTCCTGAGGAAATTCCTACTGAGAAGCAATTTATCAAAGTGCTAGTAAAAGCAATATATTTGCAATGTAAATAACAACTAGACAACGAATGAAGAATTATTGACATTGCACAGTCAATAATTAATGTTGGTGTGTTTTCCAGTGACTGATATTATAATATCAATAAAGGCAAAATTCAGTTTTTAAGTATTTCTTTAGACATTCATGAATATGTAAATAAAGCCTGCCGTTTAGTTTAGTGTTCCCTTAGTATATATATTTTAGGTCTGACTCCATGGTATTTGATAAATGATTTAGCTCATCCCTAGGAAAAGCTGATTTTCCCTCTCTTAGGATTCATTAGTTTGCTAGAAATCTTTATCTAACCATGGAGTCTTGTGAATGAAAGTTCTTCTTACCACATTATGTTTATTGGTTCTATCGTTGTTAGATCTTATTTGGGAGGCCATTTAATTGAGATATCATGGTATAAATTTTATGGCATTTCAAAGAGATATAATCTCCCAACAGGCTTCTTGGGCCTCTGGCTCTTATAATCACTCTGCCCCATCTTCTGCAAAGTTGCCTGAGCCTTGAAAGCAGGAGTTATGATGCAGTTGTATGTATGGTTTTCTGCATGAGATCCCTCTGTTGTAAAGAGAAGTTTGGTGAGTGATGGGAACTGTATTTAATGACTGATAAAGGATAAATATATGGAATTCAATTAAGAATTATGTTATCTACTAAATTATGTAAAATAGGTTTTCCTCTAAAATCCATAACTTCTCTGTATCTAGGTACCTAGTTGGTTTTCCAATATCAAGTATGATTTCTCCCCTGCTGAGCAGTCCTAAAATCCAATTACACAGTTGTTTGCTACTCCCATATTATGAGTAGTAACACATATATGAATATTTTGCTGAGCTGGTCCTTGTGGTTCATAGGTGTCTTAGCTAAGTAGGACTCCTGGTTGCTTTTCTCTCTGGCAATTTCCATAGCACCTTCTGGTACTATGAAACCTAGTCCTGAGGGAGAAGCTTAGCTAAGAGCTATCTTGGGTTATGTGAATACTTTGCCTAAATTACATGGCATTTTCAACAATAAGGTCTTAGCGCCAATGTCTGTAAGGCAATCAAGTGCAATAGTAATCACTATGTCTCTTGGATTGAGCTCTATCAGTCCAAAATGATGTAAGTATATATATATATAGTGAATGTGTACGTTTATATGTATAGATATATGTGTGTGTAAGTTTTACATGTACATATGTGTGTGTGTGCTATGTAATGTGGCATATATCATTTTTGGCACATAAAATAATAAGAATCTTTTAGGACATTTATATGTCCTTCACATTGTTTCTCCCTCTTTCATTCATATTCTTCTATATTGATCCCCTTATCCCATTCTCAATTAATCTACTTTTTCCCCTTTCATAACACTAGGAGCCTTGTACAACTATATAAGTTATTTCTGTTGTCCTTGGTTACCTCCCAAAGGTTGAGTTAAGTTCATATTGCTCAGCACATCATACCATTCCACACAGGATCTAGGAAATTTGAGCAGGGGTTTACTTAAAAACTTACATTCTGTTCTCTAGTTTTCATAGGACCAGAAGGTATGACTGTGCTCACTTGTCTCCATTAAAGCAATCATAACATTTATTCTCTTTCTTTCTATCAATAAGTTGATTGACTGATAATTTTTGAACCTAGCCTGGGAAACAATCAATAATCTATTGAAATTGTGACTCCTGAGAACCATAATAATAACCATCAACCAAATAATAAACAATAGTGGACTGATATTTTGCTAGTAACAAACAGGTAGTTATTAGGAATTAGGGTCTGCTATGACTGCTTTCAGAAGTTTAGATGACTAACTGTATGAATTATGGTTTGGCTCTTAGAAGAACCAACCTTCTACTGTCGTTTTATTAGCTCAGTATGATTCTTAACTATTTAAAATTTATCTTTGTACCCACATATCAATGTATCTCCCTTTCCTCATCTAAAAGCTTCCCTTTTCAGTAAATAGACCCTTTTAGGGAAACAGAAGTTAGTATAATTAAGAGATCAATTGATTATTTTGTGCCTAAGCTTAATAAATATATCTACAATACAACTTCTGCACCCAAGGGGAACATTGCATAAAAGTGGCAGAATTATTGTAAGATCCAGAGGACTAGGAAGACTTTTGTGAGTCTCTATCCATTTGAAATGACAGAAAAAAAGCTACATCCACAATAGTACAACCATATTGCTAACTATACTAGTTTTGAACAATGACAACACCAATAGTCATGAAACATGGGAGAGTAAAATCTCAAGGAATTGAACACTAGACAAATGAGCATATGAAAGTATTATGTTCTAAGAGGAAAATTAGTCTCACCCAATGATTAGCTCCTAATTGGTTATCCCATACCAAGCCATCATCCCTGAAGTCATATACACACATAAAACACTAAACAGACTCAAAATGTTTCAAGTGTGACATCAAAGAAGAAGGTGCCATCAATTTAGAATGAGTGATTTTTGTCGTGGAATCCTTTACAGTAAAGAAACATGGGAGAGGAAAGGAAGAATGAATTAATTTAGATTTCATTCAAACAAAAAAATTTAAAAATTAAATTGTTCATTCCAATTCAAAACCAATTGGTAAGAATAATTTCAGAAAAGAAACATAATAGTTAACAAAATGTAACAATAGCTTATATGATCTGCAGTTATGGAAAGTATATATCACAAAATCAATTTACAAAAAAATAATTAGACTATATCTCGAATTTTCTGGCTTCTTCTCTGTTAACTATTCTTTGAAATCGGCATTGTTAAAATATTAAGAATAAACTATCTTCAGAATAAATTTGTAGACATATCCGGAAACTTCACAAAAGTTCTTCGTCTTTCTAAGGCCTTGTCACCCAGAATATAAGCATGTGATAATAGGATCTGTCATCTATACATCAAAATGAAACTAGGAAGATTATCTCAATAAGGCTACTTAAACCAAGGAGATTGGTTGCTGAAAAAGGAGAGAAATAAAAGGACATGAAAGGAATACCACATTCTCCATATATATTCTAGCATGAACTAAACAATTTGTGAAAGCAAACTTTGACCATGACTGTAATTAACATTGTTTGCACTTCTTGGGTTCCCCCATCTTTTTTTTTCTTTATAGTACTATGAATTGGACCAAGGACTTTACAATCCTTAGACACCTGCTTTGTCTTTGAGCTAGATCCCAGGCTCTGAACTCTCAGTGCATTTATTTGTGATAATATTCTGCTTCAAAGGATTTAAAATGATAGTTATGGTTTATCTACTGAATATAGGAAGACTAAACTTTCTCCAGAAAAGTACTGGGACAATGCAACTACGCAATCCACTAATTCTTTTTTTTTCTTATATATTTCTATTAAAAATTTCCACCTCCTCCCATTTCCCCCCCCTCTCCCCCTCCCCCTTCCTTTCCAGTCCAAAGAGCAGTCAGGGTTCCCTGCCCTGTGGGAAATCCAAGTACTTACCCCTCCATCCAGGTCAAGGAAGGTGAGCATCCAAACACACTAGGCTCCCACAAAGGCATTCCATGCAATAGAATCAAAACCCAATGCTTGGCTTCTCAGTCAGCTCTCAATGTCAGCCACATTCAGAGAGTCGGTTTGATCACATAATCCATCAGTCCCAGTCCAGCTGGCCTTGGTGAGCTCCCATTAGATCAGCCAAACTGTCTCATTGGGTGGGTGCATCCCTTTCGGTCCTGACTTCCTTGCTCATGTTCTCTCTCCTTCTGCTCCTCATTTGGACC